>JAJJWM010000277.1:0-178143 GCA_021655865.1 Fusarium guadeloupense | reverse complement strand
CTCCTCCGCCTCCAGGAGCTTCTGGTGCTCCTCCCCCACCACCTCCGCCGCCGCCCATTCCCAACCGCGATTCAGGATACTCTTCGGGTGTTCCTGCCCCAGCTCTCCCATCAGGGGACCCTGGCCGCTCGGGCATGCTGAAAGATATCCAACGAGCTGGCGGTATCAGCTCGCTCAAGAAGGTTGATCGATCACAAATCCGCGACCGTAGCGGAGCCCAGGTTGGCGATTCAGGCGGCGGCGGCGGTGCTGCTCCCGGAGCTCCCGGGGCCCCTGGTGGCGGCGGTGGTATGGCTGATGCTTTGGCTGCTGCACTACAGAAGCGAAAGGAAAAGGTCTCCAAGAGTGGTAAGTTTTTATGGCCTATTCTAAACTGTTTAAGCAGCGATATGCTAACACAAATTAGATGATGAGAGCGATAACGACGACTGGTAAAGCGGCATGCTATGGCGTGGAGCTTAAGAGAAGGAAGAAGATGACGAGCAAAGACGGCAAAAGTTCCTCGATTCATTGTTTATAAGACATGCACATATGGGTTATAACGACGGTTAGCGCGATTAGCTACAAGTGCGTTCTTAGCTGCCGGATAGCAAGCAATTCATGGTTGTTTACGAGCATCCACCATGGTTACTGTCACGGTAAGGAGGGGTTGAGCTTTAGAGGAAATTCCCGCCCGCATGTTGAGGAGTTGTCCCAGGAGCACCAAATTGAGAGGCAGGCAATACAGAATACAGAAGACAATGTTTAGCCACTGTTTTGATCACGGCCTAGATGTAGGGAAGCATCAAGAATATTTATGAAACAATAGTTGGCATTTCCTTGTCTTGTCTAAACCAGTGCTTTTGAGACGATTGCGATGATCGTAAGGCGTTAAAAGAAAAACCATGTTCGTCCAGGACAGCTAACAAACAGAACAAGACAGAAAACTCAAATATGATATGTAAAGTTGAAGAGAGTGCGACATGCCGTGACGTCCCTCCCACCACGGCCGTCTGAGACTCCACAGCAACTACTGTCGTGGGACCCGACGCACAGAGTTTTTGGTGCTCGGCCCCGGGTTTGAGAGAGAAGACAGTATCAACAACGTCAGTCTAGAAAAACACGTTGAGTATCCTTGACCAAGACGTCGGGGGCTCGGTGGAGAGAGAAAAAGGGATCATGAAGGGTCTGACAAGGAGCTTAAATGTCGTCAATGTCAACCTCCTTCTTGTTGGGGTTACCAGCGTCAGACTCGTCGTCCGAGTCAGCCTCGCCGAACTCGAAGTAGGCCTCGCCATCCTCGCCCTGACCGAAGGAGTCGGTCTCGTTGATCTTGGCGTTCTCGGGGAGCTCGCCGTAGGACTTGAGGGTACGGGCCTCGTCGGCAGTGTACTTGAGGATGACGTCGCCCTTGTTGTCCTGGAAATCTCGAAGGGAGAGGAGGATAATATCGCCCTGGTTGATCCAGACCTTCTTTCGCATCTTGCCACGAATCTGGAGATAAAGTTAGTTGTTACGTCAAAGGAAGCGGTGCTGTTTTTCCCCGCTGCGGAATATTTGGGATAGAGAGAAGGAGAGTTCTCTTTTTGGTTACTTACGTTGGCGAGACGCTTACTGCCGTCGAAGCAGAGAGCCTCGAGACGACCGTTACCGAGCATCTTTACGACCTGAGCGTACTCCTGGCCATCCTCCTTGAAGGTGAGCTCTCGGCGCTGGTCATCGTTTTCTTTGGTACCACGTCTGCGGTTCTTTCCACCCTATAAAAGTAAGACGTATTAGCCATGATTTTCTCTTGTTACTCGCGGTGACGATGGTGGGGGCGGGGCAAGGCGGTTTACGCGTGAAAATGCGACCGCAAAAGAAAAATGAAAGAGAAGTAAGTGGCAGTAGAGAGGAGAAGAGCGGCTTACCTTTCCCTTGTTCTTAGGCATGTTGGCGGGAGTTGTCCTTTGTTTGTTTTGCGAAGTTTTGGAGAGAGGAGAAAGTTGGTGATGATGTTGTGGTGTCGTTGACGGCCTTGGACAAGAAAGTGGATTTTTCCCAAGGTTGCTCTGCTGACTGACGAGTTGGTTGGGCGCAAGGCGATGGGGCGATGGGCCTGTGATTATATACTAGCCCAGGATGAGTCAAAGTGTGGCGGCTGAGTGATTTAGAGATACTTTTCCAGTGCAGGGCAGCCCTGCAGTAAGAAGGGTATCTTTCTAGCATGCACGCCAAGACGCGGAACAAAGAGCGCAATGAGAGGCGGCGACTGGTGAAAAGTTTGGTTTCGCTGCGACGGAGCTTTTTTGCACGGCCACATGTGGCGCTCTATTGGTTCTCTACCTATTGCAAATCGCAACTTTGGGATGCATTGGAGATTTGCGATTTAATATTCAATGTATTTTAATACACTCTAACTTCACCGGCGCATTATCCTTGCGATTAACAACTACGACAGACACATGTACTCTAAACTCTAGAGGAATCGAAGATATATACGATACTGCAGCAATAATATGATCAGGCGCCATTCATCATGTCGATAGCACGATCCACGTCGGGGCCTAGACTACTGTCAAGCTCAATATCCTCCTCCCTCCGTCGACTCTACTCATCAAACACAAAACAATCATCAAAGACATCACCCTCCTCTCCCCCTCCTTCTCGAAGTACAAGACCTAAGCCGCCAACGGCAGCTAGGTCACCACGGAATACAAGATTACCGTCGAACCAAAACCGAGCAAACTGGCAGTCAAAAGCAGTCGGTTTCTATATACCTGAGGATGCCAAGGACCATGTCTTTAGTAATGGAAAGCTTAGGACCACACCTGAGGTCTGGTCGTTTCTGCAGGAGACAGGCATCGAATACAATAACTCCAAGGCTTTACGAATACACCTGGGCGAGGACGACAAAATGATTAACCGTGAGGTTACTTGCCGAGTACAATATACCCCAAAGTACATACTACATCCATATCACCTCGGATATCTCAAACCTCAAGGACATCCGGTGATGCCCAACATAATGAGCCGATATCGGCGCAAGCTCAAGGAGGAGCCGCTTTGGGTGTATACAATGCCAGGAAGCGGACGTACTGTCGTGCGAAGCATGATCGCGAGAAGGTTGGCAGGGGCATTCTGGACGGCGATAAAGGAGCTGGGGCTCTACAAGGATGGACCTCGAGGAACGGTTATAGTGACGATTATAAATCCAGTAAAGGCGGCTCACTACCCGGCTCATATATTCGGCGAGGCTGTTGCAAAAGCCGTGGACAGAGAGTGGAAGGATCACAACAAGGGAAGCACTCAGAAACAGAGCACGCCGAAACAGAGCACGATACAATGGTAGAAAGTGTTTGTGTTATAGGTTTCGGGGCGTTGGAAATTTGGATTGATTTGGGCTGGAGTCAGAGTTGGCAGATCTGAGCCTGGTAAAAGCAAGCTTTCTTGAAACCTGACCATATTGTAAAACATTTGTATCCATGGATGTATATTACCTAGTTGGGCTCGATATCAAAGGCCTACATTTAGTAGTTTGTAACAAAGTCTTTAGCCTCCCCAACCAAAGTTACTAAAAATTCATAACAAGGCACCTACTACAATTCCTTCCCCTTTGCAGTTACCGAGGGATGAGCTTGATACCTATTCACAGTCTGAGTAATCAAGGATAGACATGAGCTGACGCATTCAATATGCCCGTGCATGACAGGACGGGAGCCTCACTAAATTCCAGGGGAGCTCTAGCGGCTACACTCTCTCAATTCAGGGCCCAGGCACATTTTTTAGCCACGCGCGGGAGGGAAGGAGGTACCTTGTCTTACCTTGCTTGAGCGGGAGCTTCAATTGCAAACCTCGCCCGAGCTCGTTGGTTGGCTTGAACCATTCCACGTCGACACCAACTTCCATGGTAATTTACTATCATCACCAACCTCCCTCGACCCGCTACAATACAATACCTATCTTTTGCCCATAGACTCATAGACAGGCGTTTTCTTCTTATCGTCGTCTACAGTTCCTCCTTTTCTTAGATACCCTTGTTTGGCTCGCCCTCAGCTTCTCACTCTCGTCATCATCGTCCTTTGTCTGCTGCGACATTCGCTACCATGCTTGTCTCCCTCACTGTCGGCAAGGTTGATGCCGGCGTTACTGTTCTTCTGACGCCGGATAAGCGCTTGGTGAGCTCTATTATCCTTACCAGCTTAAACATCTGCTAATACAGGGCTCTTGCTCTACTAGATCGAGTTCCCGTCCATTCTCCTCCCTCCCAACATCTCCTCTGGCAGTATCGTCGACATCAACGTTTCGCAAAACGCAACCAAAGAAGCTGCCGCCGATCGCGCTTTCCGTGCCCTTCAAGATAACATCTACAATTCTTTTGGTGCCTCCGAGCCCGCGACTCCAGCGCTCCGTTGCCGCAATGCCACTCAAACCTCGGTCGTCCTTGAGTGGGATCCCATTCAGCTTGCTACCGCCGACCTTATCTCCCTAAGCCTCTACCGAAATGGCCAAAAGGCTGGAAATATCCCTCGCCCACTCCAGATGCACAGCACAAAGATCAGTGGCCTTGCCGTCGATACCGAGTACACCTTTCACCTGGTACTGCGCACCAGCGCCGGTACCTTTATCAGCGAGCGCGTGCCCGTGAGGACGCACAAGATGACGGATTTGAGGGGCATCACCATCACCACTGGTATTATGCCCAGCAGCGTCAAGGATAACTTGACAAAGGCGGTTGAGCGCATTGGAGCCAAGATTGTGGATGGCGTTCGCATTGACACGACGCACTTTGTCACCACTGAAGGCCGCGGACAGCAATGGGAGAAGGCTGTTGAGAGCAACATTCCGGTTGTACGCCCTGAATGGGTTGAGGCTTGCGAAAAGAGCAGCCGTATTCTCGGTGTCACAAAGTTCTACCTTGACGCGATGAAGCCTGGACCCCCTATCGAGGAATCTACACCTCCCCCGCCGCCACCCGAGAAGGAGGAAAAGACTCTTCCTGTACCGCCCGCTGAGAATGGCGAGCAGGCGGCGGGGTCAGAGGAGAAGTTGGATGAGAAGGTGAATGAGAAGGAGGAGCAGGAAGCACCAAAGAATGATGAGAAGCAGACTTCAAGCCACAGCAGCAGCGATGAGGAGGATGAGGAAGATGATGTTGAGCCCGAACAAAAGGCCAAGGTGTCCTCACAAGAGGAGCAAAAGGTGCGATTTGAAGATAAGGAGGAGCAAAAAGTTGCCTTACGACCGGCCAGCAATGGAGAGCAAAGCAAACCCGATGAGGATGACAAGCAAGAAAAGTCAGACGATGAAGCAGAAGACGAGAAAAACGCAAAGACCGCACCGACACCTGACGGTGCATCTTTCCAGGAGGTGGAGCTATAGACCAAAGTACTTGATGGCTTATTGATTCGAGTTGACTTTAGTTTCAAGCGTGCCTCGATCGGATTGCGCATTGTCATCGTAATCTGCATGCTTGTGTTTGATATACGGCTATGTATGGTTAGGTATGTAGGTTGGTCAGGTCTTGGGGTAATGACACAGCAGATACTGGTTTAATTACTTATTATTATCATGACTACCATTGAATTTTGCCTTCCTTCAACGCCCTCTATGCCATTACCATACAATATCATATCTCGTTCATGGGAGAATCTCCTTGTTATCCCAGTCCCAACACCTGCCTCGCCCATCCAAGCTCATATCTGTCGCAACGTTGACGAGCCTGTCGGCGGCATACTCTGGGCTAAACAGCTTATCCTTCTTTGTCCTATCCCAGAAGTCCTTGCTCAGATCCGTCTTGACCGTTCCGGGGTGGTAGGTAATGGATATAGCCTTGTCGCCGCAGCGTCCCTTGAGGAAGATATCGTAACTCTTTCCCAAGCTGATGACGCCTGCCTTGCTCGCCCGGTACGA
This sequence comes from Fusarium guadeloupense, assembly GCA_021655865.1. Lineage (NCBI taxonomy): Eukaryota > Fungi > Ascomycota > Sordariomycetes > Hypocreales > Nectriaceae > Fusarium > Fusarium guadeloupense. The sequence goes on along the minus strand of JAJJWM010000277.1, from coordinate 172,272 downwards.
GAACCATCCTCCAGCGCGGTTATCCGACGTAGAGCCTACGCGGGCAGCCATACTGAGCCACGTCGCATGCGATGGCATCTTAACTTCGTCGCCGTCCGGACTCGCCTCGAGCTCGGTAGCCCGCTTGGGGAGGAACTGGTCAAAGTGCTTGACGAGGAGCATTGGACCGAGGGTGTTGATGCGGAAGTGTTCGAGGCTAGCGTCTGCGTCGATCTGACTGGGCTTCTTCTCTGGCCTGAGGATGCCGGGGATGGCGCACGCCAGACGCAGATGGTGTGTGTCTGTGGGGAACAGCTCCGCTGCTCTCAATGATGCGTCTTCGAGGGACTTTTCGTCCGTAACATCGGCGTGGACGATGGAGAGGCGCTTGACGAGGGTATCCCTCTGGGGAAGGTCCTTGAGAAGGGAGGTCTTTACATCTTCTGGATCATGGCGGAGACGTGCTGTTGCGAGGATGGGGAGGGATGTCTTTTGGAGGAGATGGCGGGCAAGGGCATAGCCGATTCCCCTGGTAGATGGGGATACGAAGATCCAGGGCTTACTCATTGTGAGGATATGAGAGTAAATAGATGGTTAGCTATGCAGAGGTCAGATTTACGTCAATTATCATCATGACTCTTTATTTGGATTTCCTACTGGATGGCAGCTCAATTTCATCCATGATGCGCAGACGATTTCAAAAAAGGTTCAGATACGTCATGAGATCTTGGCTCAGGAGCGATCGATGCGCGAAAGCTTATTACCCAATTGGGTATAAGCCAAGTCTGCTAAGCTTCTAGTTCAAATTCTATTCTTTCTTGCAGTTGTTGGAATAGAGTTGATAGAAAAACGGCTGGGTGAGGCGTAAAGGTAATGCCCAAGTAAGCGAAGACGGTTACGAGTCAAAGTAGTTTCGATATTTGGAACTATATTGCTATCAATACATAGAATAGATAATTAAGATACACAGTAAATACCCTCTAGGGTTGTCATGACGGCGTTAGCTAGGAAAATGCACGTCTGGTGCAAGCAAGACTATACTATAGTAGTCAATGTTGAATATACCAAAAGTTCAACGCTTCGCTCCCACACAAGAGAAATAGACCCAATCAGCCCATCCTATAGCCAAGATTAAACACGAAACACCTCCCCCTCCATCTCTTATGCCGGTTTCTCTTCCCTCGTAGGATTCCACTTTAATCGGAATACGATTGCAAAAGTCGATCATCGTCCATTCCTAGCGACCTTGCCTCAAAGCTCAATCGAGATCGTCCAGCTAGCTCCCTCATCAGCGGCTCAATCGTATCAAATCCACTCATATCATCGCTCACGCTTCCAGCTTCAAGTTGCTCTTTGGTCCTCACCAGCTGTTCCAGAAACTCCCGCTCTGACGTGCCTGATCTCGCCATCATCCGGCCCCGGCTCGATGGCCTCATCTGCGATGAACTTTGGTACCGCCCCTGCTCATCGTCAGAGACCCATCCTTGCGCGCGGCGAGGTTGCTCCTCTTGGGCGTGGGCGAGCGTGCGATTGAGGTTGTCCAACACCGGCACAAGTGCTCTTAACCAGACATCACCGTTGCGTTCCAGTCGACGGACTCGGCGCTCCATCTCTCTGATGCGATATTCACGGTACGCTTCGTATCGGCGCATCACCTCCTTCTCCGTCGCATGACCCTTGCCATCATCAGTCTCCTCCTTGGCCGAGGCCACCCTCCTCGCTCTAGGTTGGGGACTCGTGTCTGTCATTGTTTCTCTACGCTTGCGCTCGGTGTCCCGCGCAGCATTCCACTCCCGGCGTCGTGAAAGAGACGTTCGGTCGCGTGTGTTCTGTTTATGAGCCGGTGATCCATGGGCTGACTGGGGGGGCGTCGGAGATCCATTCATGTAAGAGGCTGGGGAGGGGGGAATTGGCCAACTCAATGTGTTTCTGTCTCCACGCTTATTGAAGATGGGCTCACTCGCTGTAGTTTTCAAGGTAGGAATTGCTTTCGTATTGTTTGTAACCAGGGGTTTCTCGGGCAAGTCAGCAATGCCGGCTGAAGGAGGAGGTGATGGCTTAACGTTTGCAACGACCATAATAGGGCACATGCTCTGGCGCTGCGGTGATCTCAAGGGCACAGGCGGAGGTTGATCTGCATCCTTCTCTGACATCTCTCTGATTATATCCGTCTCAACGTCTGACTTGCGATCTGTCGGGGCAACAACCATGCTGCGCCTCTTCAAAGAAGCAGCTTCCATGTCTCTTCTCTTCTTGTCTCTCACTTTGTCCCGGCGACTCTGTGACGAACTCGCTTCAGGAGGTGTCATTTCTTCATGGGCTTGCTTCCTGGACCTGTTTCGGGAGACACGCAGCGGGCTTTTTGTAATAACAGTGATGGGAGACTCAGGTCGCTTGGTCGATGAGCGCATGCGAGATTCCTGGGTTGCCACTGGCTTTGCATCGACTGACTTCGCCTCTCCGACTACAGGGTCGTTCTCGCTTGCAGTCATGATGCCCTTGGAAACTGATGGCTGATAAGACCCGTCCTTGGAGACGGGACGAGCAGGTGAAGTATGAGCTGGGTGAGCTTCTGTCCTAGTTGGCTGAGACATCATGGTATCGATCGACAAATCCCCCAGATGCACGAAGCGGGACCCTGTTGGACTATGATTCCGCGATGGAACTCTTTCATGGCTACTCGGGTTTTCTTGACGTGGGTTCCCCTGGTCATGGTTCTGGAATTCTCGGGACTGCTCGTTAGCTTGTCTAACTTGATCCGGGGTCACAACCCTCGGAGGTGTCGTCAGAACGTTCAAGTGCTCGGGTGTCTTGGCATAATTGCTGCTATTATTAGCCCCGGTAGAATACGGCCCTACGGTCGTGGTGTTTTGAGGGATAGTAGACAGGAGAATCTGCGAGTTGGCTGGGCTCACTGAAGGCGTTGATTCCTTGCCCTCGGTCACTGTCCGCAGTACTGTTACGACGCCCTTGTCGTTCAAGACGGCCCTTGTAGGAGCATATTGGGAAGTGAGCGGCTTCACGTTGCGGTGCTGATACACGGGATACTGAGACCTGGGAGTTCGACCAAAGGGCGAGGCGTCCAGGGGGATGGAAATTGCAATATGCCGATGTCCGCCTATGGTAGTGCCCGAGACAGCAGAGTCTGGGAGTCGAATTGTCTGAGGCGACTTTGAAATGGACTTGTTCCTCTTGGCCAGCTTCCGTAGCTTGTGCCATCGGCCCCTGTCTTCAGGGGAGATATGATCAGGAATAGACATAAAGTTACCAGATGGCGGGCTGTGATTCCTCAGAAAGTCAATGAGCTCTGCAAGTCCATCATGCGGTTCGCTGAGCTCCTGGTCGTCGATAAAAGTGTCGTCATGAAATTCTACGTCCTGGCCAGGCCGGGTGAGCAGGTTTGATGCAGACTTTGCCCTGGGCCGGGTACGCGCTGGGGGCATATAGTGATACTGAGGGCTCTTTGGTGCAGGTGAGGCGGTTGTGTGAGGGTAGGAACCGCAATTGCCCGACGTGACAGAGGCCTCTTGTTCAAGGCCAGCGGTAGCTTGAGCCATGCCGGGCTGCCTGATACTATACGCTCTTGCGCAACGATGCACTTGAATCCATGGATTAAAAGAGGAAACCTGTCTTGGGTTAGTATGAATGGATGTATGGGAGTAAAAATGAGATGATTCTTTCTTGTCTGACCTTGTACGGCGCAAAGTTCGCTCTTCTTTCGGGGTTTTCTTTTGTATGTGTGTGTGAAGAGAATATGGGTGGTTGCAGACCGGTGGTAAGAGGCCTAGACTGTATGACCTATGCAAGTCAACTATTAGAGTACAGATACAAGCAAACAGCCAAGATTATGAGGAGATGAGAATAGGAAAGAAGAAGAAAAAAGTGACAAGTGATGATTATGATAAAAAAGAGGAAGAAGAATGAGGGATTCAAGTTTGCACAAGGCAGGGACACAGGCACAGGCACAGACACAGACACAGACACAGACTTGGGGGAAGGAGCGCAGCCCAGTAGAACCAATGCCGTCACCTCTTCAATAGACCCTGGACGCCAAATGCCCGCTATTAGTTTTAGCTCAGGCTACCGTTGGATGGTGGAAACGCTCTCGCCAAAGGGGGGCTCAGGTTCCCCAGTGTTGGTTAAAGGGGAGATGATCTCGTTTTGTTCGATTTGTTTTAGTGGTCTACTATTACTATTACAGTTACAGTGACAGCGACTACGACTCTGACGATGGTTAACCCAGCTGTTCGGGTTGGCACCTCAGGATCGGCGTCGGACTGTAGTCTGTACCTAATGTTAGACAGATTGAACTGGAGATCTCATTTTCCAGCCCCATGCCATCATTTCCCTTGGTCTCTTTCTTTGGTCTTTTACTCTCTTTGCTTTTTTTCCCCCCAGGGTATGACCCCCCCCTTTGCCCACCACTCAAAATAATGACAAGTCTCATGATCCAACCTCTTCGCAAACTTTGTCTGTAGAAGAAAGAGAAAAGCAAAGACAGATTTAAAAAAAAAAAAAAACAGAGTGGTTAATTGTCATCACATATGCGTATTACCTGGTAATCTATATCTATGTCTCCCAACCTCCTCTACCAAGTTCCCTTTGTCTCACGGGATCAAATAGGTACTCTACCACCCTCAACTCAAGTCCCGAGAAGGAGGGGACCATCTCTCTTTCAGCTCTTACAAGCCTTCTCTTTTCACGCCCATCACATCAACCTCTCTCGTCTACCCGCCAGAAACCCTTCCAAACGCCACCGCTGATCTTCCTCTGCAAAGACCGTTAGTCTCTTTACCGTGCCAAGTTACCGAAAGGGCCCTGGACGAACCAACTTTCACGCTGAGCGATACTAGCGTCTTTGTCTTCTTGAGGCCATCTCTCTCGCCTTGGCTCTCAGCACAAAACCCTCACTTGTCAGCGCATACATCATCACCATCATTGCCGGCCAAAACGTGCCGTTACACCAAGCAATGTCGTGTAAGTGATTGCAACATCAGCTGCAACAGTAAAAAGTCACTGTGCAAGGATCACATAGTGCTCGCCCTTGTCCCCTAATCAGGCCCCCCCGGCCTTTTATACCCTGTTCGTTGAAATGACAGAACCCTTGCCGGGCCCTTTAATGATCATCGTCACTACCGGATACTTAGACGAGTCGATCCATGCTGTATAAATAACCCAGTTATCGATCGCCTCGTATTGTTTCTACATCACGTGACACAAATCAACCTCATCGCCCCAGGAGAGTTCAATGTACGTAGCCCAGATGGTGTCAAATCGTGCACATGTTCATCTGGCGCAATCGCCATGTGTCCGGAAGAGCAAGTCCGGCTTTTCTCTCAAGCCTTCTCCTACGGCCCGAGGCTTGATGACTGGCCCATACTTCTTCTAGATCCAAGTATTTGCTGGCCAGGAGGGGCCTCCTACCTCCCTTGCATATTACCGCTTGCGGCTCACTCGCGTATTCACGAGACGAGCTTTTAGCCCTGAATCATGCTATCAACCCGACAAGCAAAATGCCCTGTCATGTCTAATCCTCCAAGAAATGCTTTGTGAATGCCTTGCGCAAATCAAAATCATACACATGTCCCTCCAACGCCCGTAAATGCATGGTAGTGTGTATCCTCCTCTATGCCTATAATACAGGATCCCACATTCTTAATACATTAAATGTTCCTACCGCCTCTTTGGGACAAAGAGACTTGGCTTCCCCTTCTTACGAGATGGAGGGGGTGGTATAGGTGGACGTCTCTGTTGAGATTGTCGTGAGCCACATGTTTGACTATGGAAGGGAGTGTTTTAACTTACCTGGTTGTTGTTATTATTGCCATCAGGAGGCTGGTATGACCCAGAGTTCGAGGGTCCTGTCGGAATCTTGGGGCCCGTCGGTATTGACGGGATGGTCGGCGCCGCAGCCGGTGGTCTTTCCGGAGGTGTCAACCCCATCACGGACATCGCTGAAGGATCTGTAGGGCCAGCTTTGGGCGGCCGATGAGGCTTTTGTCCAAACTTGTTCATCAGCCCGCCGCCTCGAGCCTTGTCGCTTGCTATCTGCTTAGTTGTTAGAAACTATGGATGAAATTATGGTTCTTTAGCTTGTCAACGTACTCTCTTGGTCACCGGCTGATTCGGATCTGGCCCATCGTGTGACCGTTTCTTCGTTTCAACGGCTGGTTTGCTCGACGAGGTATGGATCACGGGAGGGCCTGCAGAGCGTGGCACAACCCCAGACTGTTCCCCTCCTAGACCAGGAATTTGAGGTGCAGGAGCTGGTGGTTGAGCCGTGACTCCTGGCGAGTTTGAGCGTGAAGAGGCAAGTGAAGGCGTTGTACGAGGTGCATCTCGCATAACGACTTCCCGATCTTGGGCTTTAGGTGGCGGCGGAAGATAAACACCAGGCTTGGCTTTCTCGAGAGGCTTTCGGAACATTGACAGAATATCACCCTTGGTGTATCGATCTCTCGCCTGGGCATCTTCAATAAGTTTTCGCCAAAACTCACCTTGCACAAGCGCTCTCGAATCACCAAGAATCCAAAGAGACGATTTGGCACGAGTCAGACCGACATTCATACGTCGAATATCAGTCATGAAACCGATACCGCCTGTAGAACTGGCTCGAACGCAAGAGAAGATGATGATTTCACATTCGCGACCCTGAAAGGCATCGGTTGTATTAAACTCGATGATGTTAGTAATGCCCTCGCCGTAGCGTGACCGGAAGCGGTTTCTCAACTCATAAAGCTGGGCCTTATAAGGAGTAATGATGCCAATCTTGCCAGTCAAATCACACTCGCGGTATTCATTGCTGAACCGGTCATACATTTGCATGGCAACATCCAACTCTTTGGTGTTGACCAGAGACTGGCCTTTTTGGCCTCGCTCCTGAACACCCTGAACATCGAAGAAGCGATAGGGGCCAAGCAGCGCGCTTCTATGCCAAGGCTGCTCTCGGAGTTCATGCATATTTTGGCCATCTGCGAGTTGCCCTTCGTAGAACTCGCGGCTCGGAAACATACTGATCTCAGGATGCATACGATACTGCATATCCAACAGATGCACCGACTTGGGATGGTTCTGCTGCATTCGGACGAACAAACTTTGATCGTAGCCAAACTTCGCTGCTGATTGTGACAGGACGGTGGGAGGAAGCTGCTTGGGATCTCCAACGAGAATACACTTGCAACAACCATACTTGAGGGGGATCAAGGCACTCAACTCCACACACTGGGCAGCTTCATCGATAATGACCGTTTCAAACTCGACATCGAGGTTTCGGAACATCTCGTGACCACTACCACTCAGAGTAGCACACAAAACATGGGCGCCGTTGAGAATTTCTTGTTGCACCTGTCGCCGGCGTAACTCCATCTCTCGAGCAACAGAGTTCCCGCTGCTCTTGTCGGCATCGATCTTTTTACCGATATCCATTTGGCGTCGTTTCAGCTCATTGAACTCCCTGGCTAGTTGGTTGTACATTGTTCGGTCTTCATTATCTCTGTGTGCGTCCAGGCGAGGACGCATGTGAGAAAGCTCTTCCTTGATCTTTGCAGCATCCTCATGGAGCTTGTCACGATCGGCCTTGGCCTTATCCTTTGTCTGGTCGCCCTCCAGGCGGGACTTGACTAGCTCGTCCAAGGTAACATCTCTTACAGCAGCATTAATGGCATCACTTCTGCCAAGTCGTAGCACGTTAATATTTCGAGTCTTGCCTGAAATCGTCTTGATACCAGCTTTCAATCGTAGCACCAGTTCGTCCACAGCAGCGTTGCTGGGCGCACAAACAAGGAGCTTTTTGGATCGATTTTGGTTTGGTCCCGGAGCACCATTCGGTCTTAGAGGTACACCCATAGGTATGCCTTGATTACCCGTTTGACTGAGCTGCTCAGAAAGCAGGGTGCCAACCATTGCTACAATGGTCTTGGTTTTTCCGGTACCAGGAGGACTAGTCATGTTAGCTTGGTCATTCAAAATGGCACATAACCTACCCCTGAATCAAGGTGAAGCCATCATTATCATGGGCACCCAAGACAGCCATAGCTTGTCCGTGATTGAGAGAATAATTCTCCATACAGTTGGTGACCTTCTCCTCCCCGTACCGAAGGATAGGAGACGGCTCTGCATTCAAAATTTCATCCATAAGATCATAATATTGAAGGCTTTCCAACGCAGCGTACTCTCGCTCAATCGTTGTCATGTTGGTAACCTTGACCCCATAGACGCTTACATTAGGAGTCAGCACCTGTGTCATAGGGTTGTTTCTAGAAGCCACACGATAAGTGATCTCGATAAGCTCCTTTTTGTAGGTGATACGATGAACCCTGGCCAGACAGTGTCGAGCTGTCGGATCAGTCAGCGGGTTTTCTGCTTCCGAGACAAGAATAATGTCGCCTTCGGAGACACCGCGCTCCTTGTTTTGGACAACAGGCATAGTGAACGTAGCCTCTAGGTAGCTGTCGACGCTCGCTCGACTTGCAATTTTCATGCCAAAAGGCTGTGATGTTACCTCATCCTTGGCCGTAACAAAAGAACGCCAAGCTTCAGAGGCCAACAGAGGAAAGAATGTATCTTGGTAAGTTTTGGGGTTGGAATACTTAGTAGCAACCTCGGACGCCGCTGGGCCACTGGGAGGATCGTTGCCGCCGTGGAAAATATCCCAAGCCAGGATGGTGTTATGCAATCGGTCCATAGGAGGGATCAACCTTGCTCTCATCTCCTTTACGGATCGTTGCTGTCGCACCTTCTTGACAGGCCGACGAGCCTTGTCAAGTAAGGCCTGCTGACGACGCTTCTGAGCCTCATCTAGAGTCTTCTGGCCTCCAGTGCTAAGCGCAGCAAGTTCGTTGTCAACATCCGACTCGTCATCTTCTTCCTCAGACTCCTCATCTGAACTATTGACCATGATCTCACTTCTACCATGATCTTTGCCGCTAAGGCCGAGACTGTGTAGGCCAGAGCCCTCACCAGGAACAGTTTCTCCTCTGAGAGCCTTGGCTTTGGCAATGGCTGCTGCATCACGCTTGGCCTTTTCAGCCTTCTCTCTTTGCCTGCTCTCCTTCAGGGCCAAGATCGCCTTTTGATCTGGCACCTTCGGTTTGGGCTTTGTCTTGAGCATGGCCTTGGCCTTGGCCTTGGCTTGTTGAGCCTCCAATTGTTTAAGAATGGGGCTGTCGATAGAACTACTGAGTTCCAGTACATCGTCACGATTAGATCTGGACGACGGCGTTGTGATTGTGCCAGTTGCCGAAGTACCAGATTTTGACCAAGCATCAAGTTTACTCTGTTTCTTGACCTGATCCTTCGACTTCTGTATTGACCGATTCTGTGCAACGCCCAGTTGGTAAATTTGCACTTCCTCGTCTGTCTGTCCTAGAGCCTGTAGCAGTTCGGCTCGCTGCTGGTCTGTCATGTTTGTTGACCTCACGTACTTGCCTGGGACACTAGTTGGCAGACAAGCATCGGTGATCAGCCGGCGCGAATTAGGATTGATCTCGTGGTTATTCTCCCGAAGCCGGGTAAGAATTTTGCAGAGGACTCGGACTGTGACATCGACGAGCCACCTATCCTTCAGACGAATCATGTTTTCCATACCGCCGAAGTGCTGTTTGGCAGGGGCAAGGATCTGCGTCATTGTATCCTTCTCACTCTTACCCAGGGCCTTGGATATAGCTGAAGTGATTAAACCGTCTTCTGCAACAAGGGCTTCAGCAAGCTCCATGATCTCTCGGCAGAACTCTGTCATTACGGCATTCTGGATGTATCGTGACCAGCCCTCAATATTTCTGCACGCAGTAGAGACAAATCGCCATTGTTCGCTCCACCAGCGCAAGACTTTTGCGGCGGACATTGGCTCGAGAGTCTTGACTCGCAAGACTCCCGACATAGGGTCAGTCAGGCCACGAAGGATATCTCGACTCATGTTGAGAATAGGTCGAATAGGGCCCCATGGGTTAGGAGGTTTCAGAACCCGCTCCAGGGCCCACACTATGGAGGAAAGGGTCTGATCGGGGTGAAGTTGAGACATTTGTTCAAATGCACTACTCTGAGAAAGCTCTCCAGTCCAGCTCTTGAGCAATTCAGAAGCTGCTTCAGCAAGACCTGACTCTCCATGGGTGGAAAGAGTAACGGTACCCTGGAAAGCAATACGGTCGTTGAATAATGTGTTCAGGTCCGTAGCGTCCAGCTCAGAAACTCGGCCCAGAAGGTTCCCAAGGATATCCACAGTTCCAGCGAGAGATCTATTGAAGTTTTTGCTCGAGTCGCTCAGTTTGTCGTCGCTCTTCAAAGCTCTCACTTGTTCAACACCAATCAACGGCTCCAATGAAAGTAAGATGTCTCTTGCCATATCAACTTGCTCAGTCGACAAATCAAATACCTCGACGAAGCCCTGCCAGAAAGCCTTCGAGTCTCTCGTGACTGCGGACTGAAGCTGCTTGCCCTCAAGACAAGCAATATACTCCTCCGCAAAGACCTTCATGTCTAGCTTCATGGCAGTTTGCATGGCCTTCTTGGCAGCATTTGCCACTTGAAAGGTCTGCCAGCCCTCCCTTTCTTGACCAGGGGCACGCAAGTTCCGGAGGATGAGGTCTTTGTACTTCATGACGAGATTAAACGCAGCACATGCGTAAAGGTGGGTAGTCCCAGCACCAATCTTGGTGTCATGGTCAAGAAACGTTGTCATTGTCAGTTGTAACGCATCAAAGCCAGCACGGATGCAGGCCGCCCGACCAGGTTCCCCAATACTCTGGTCTTTAGCAAGGGACTCGAACAGAGTATGCATCAGGACCTCGCAAGCGTCATATCTGCGATCGCGGCCAAGTGATTGTAGCCATGGGCCGACCCAAGACGTAGGGAACGGCACAAGAGATGACCCGCTGTCGAAACCAGTCCAGCAGTCGTCCAAAGACTGACGCAGCAGGTTCTTATAACCGGGACTTGCAAAGAGTAGATCGGCAATGACGTTGGGCCTGGCATCGCCAATAACGTCCCAAAAGGCCCTAGGTGCTTTCTTCAGAAAATTGGTCAGGACCGTAATGGTCATGACCAGGACACTCTCTGCTGGACAAAACTGAATATGGCGAAAAAGGAGGTCGTAAATGTGGAAGCTTCCAGGCTTGAGCTCTAGGCTTCGTAGACGTTGAAGAATGACATCCGCGGTCAAAGTTCTAAGTATCTCGTTAAAGCCTTGCCAGAACTGCTCCATCTCAGGCCACGAATCGACCGCCTGCGGATCTTTTCTGCAGATATCATCGATGGCTCTTGTGAGGCCACCGCTGACAGCCCAGTCAAATTGTTCCAAGGTCATGGTGTTACTATCGAGGTTTTGATAGTTGTCTGTTGCCCATTTGCGACGGTCTTGGTTCTTGAGGTCAAATATGAAATATGTCATCCCTGGCAAGGGCTCCTTGGTTCCAAGTTTTAAACCGCTTTTACCTTGTAGGCGCTGGAAAACGAATTGAAAGGTCGCTCGCCGCTCCGCGTCCTCCATGTATGGCATGCAGCACAGGGCCTCATATATAGAGATATGGACCTCGGAAAGGTGTTCGCCGAGTTGCGATTTCTTGAATACAGTTCCGGCGGACACAATTTTCTCGATGAACGTCTTGGCCCATCGCAGGCTTAAGTCAATCCGCTCGACATCCCTACGTTCGAGCATGGTTTGGATATCGGCAACAGCCTCTTCATTCCATCGTCTGACCACGTTAATAGGAGCACAAAGCCTCTATGATAAGGGTCAACTCACTCATGAAATTGTTGTAGGAGAGCTCTGCGCTTCATATGCCAATTGTAGACACAATCGGCGCAGTGCTTTAGGCAGCCGCTGAGCCGCTCGGCGAGCTTTTCTCCCCATTTTCCTTGACTTGATTTATCAAAGCCAAAGATCAGACAGTTCCAGTATGTAATCTCCAATCGCTCCTTCCCTTGCTGAACGCGCTTGGTCTTTTCTTCTTGCGAAATGGCTGAGTCAGGGTCATTCGAAAGTTTGTAGTTCTCGTTATCGTCGTCGCTAATACGGGGGCACAGCAGGTGGCATTCCTCGTCGAACTTTTGGATCTTCTCATACCATTGAGTGAGCTCTTCGTGGAGGTCCATCTTAAAGGGTGTAAAAGCGTTTGCGCATCTCTCGAAGTCGTTAAAACGGAGTGTTCGGGGGTAGCGCGCGACGACGATTTTGCATGGAAGAGAAAGAAGGTTTCTCAATCAGAGGAGAGGTGCCAGTCAGGTCGAGAATATGGGAAGGAAGGCGCTCCAAGGAGATGCAAAGAGTTTAACTTGATGTCAGTGACTCGAGAGCGATGGCTTTAGGCAAATATTATGGTTGACAAGGAAAAATCGAAGTTGATGTTTAGTACGGTTGCTGGGGCACATTCGTCCGTTGTATCAGGGAGTTCGTTAAGTAACGTCGGATCGCTTCGAGGGCACTGGAAATTGAAAGAGAGATGCAGCTGCAGATGAATGAGTAAAGTCACTTATGTGCGAGTCTGGGTTGCTGCCAAGGTCTTTGTTGATCAGCAAGGCAGTAAGCCTACAAGGTGTAACTAGGTATGTACCTGTGAGGATCGGAATTGGAAAATAGTTGCACAGGCGAAGCTTTGTATGGAGACAACCTTTGGCTTGACGCGCCTGAGTTGCCGCGTTTTTGCAGGGGGTTTAATGACAAGGGTGGGGCATTCGTCGCTGGGCAGCCGCTGGAGTTTGGTTGGACCTCAGTCTCTGTTTGGTGATTTCAGGTTCTTTGCTCTTTGAATAGACTCATGCATACAATATACATATGGATTGTTGGCATTCTTGGAGAGCGACAAGCGTCATCTCACGTCACATGTTCATTCAAAAATCATGTCAAAGTAAGAGGGCATTGAGAGGATTAAAAATCAGTTACAGCGTATATACACAGGTCGAAAGCCTTATCTTATCGCAAGCAGTTAATCACTGTCCTCTTCCTTCATCTGCTTCTTTGACCCTCCTCCATATTTCCTCTTACCCGTTCGCTCAACAAGTCCATCAAGAGGACATTTCGCCTTGTGCCATTCCTCGCTTCCCTCACTAGTGTTTGCTCTGCAGCGGATACAGCTTCGCCCGTGCTGAACAAACAGCTTATGCAACCCGTACTTCAGGTGGTTCGGTATGCGAACCTCCAAGTGACTGAATGTTTGGTCTCGAGTGGCTTTTGGAGGTACCCATTTCAACCACCCACTGATTCGGTGTACGTGAGTATCGACTGCAAAGCTAGGCTGTTGGAGGCAGAAGAGAATAACGCAAGATGCGGTCTTGACCCCAATGCCGGGATATTTGGTGAGCGTTTGCATCGCCTCGTCTGGAGGCATCCCATGAATATGATCTAAAGAAAGGATCTCCTGTTCTGTTTTCAAGATTTCAAGATCCTTCTGACCTTGTGTCTTGCCCTCTGCCCCAGCAATCCCAGCTGCTTTCCCGCCATTCTTCTCTTGCAAGAAGACCTCTCGTCGTTTTATGTTGTCTTCGTAGACCAGCTCTAGAATGGCTTTGATATCTTTACCCTTGACCTGCGCCAAACCACCAGTCTTGATAGATTCAACAATAGTGGGTAGCGGAGCTGTCCTGACTTTGTTCCAGTCAACACTGCCTTTTCCAATTCCCTTGTCGACAGTGCCAAAGGTGCTGACCAGCCCTCTGAAAGCTGCGCTTGAGTTGCGGTTGGAAGTGTTTGCACTTAGACGGGTGCGGATCAAGGCATCCAGGACAGACGGGACCTCTCCACAGCCCGAGACTTCAAGAGACGGCGCTGGTATCTTCTCGGGGGCTTTGGCTTCTCCGTGAAGTTTTGCCAACCGACGGTAGACTTCTTCACAGTCTTCCGCAGAGGGTGCTTCCCACTCAGGGAAAGGTGTAATGCCGGGAGTAAGTCCATATGGGTTGTCTTTCGTCTTCTTGACGGTTTTCCGAACTGGTGCCTCCATCGCTACATCAATATCGACATCCTCATCCTCATCTTTCGCCTCTTGCTTTACCTTTGATTGCCTTGACTGTTCCGCTTGAGGTTTACTGCTGGGTTCATCATCAGACTCGAAATATGAAGATTTGGCGACCGATCGCCTCGGCCGCAGTGATCTTCGAGTCGTAGACTCTGTCTCCTCGGGTGAAGGAGGCTTCAAAGTTTTGGTGCTCGACTTAGCCTCAGGCGAGGCCTCTTTAACTTTGACATCCTTGGTCTCCTCTTTCACGTCTTCTGGTGGAGTGGGAATCTTTTTGGCGTTCTTTTGGTTGGCGCGGACAGCTCCAAGATTATGAGGTAATTCGTCTAAAGATTCGTCGTCGACTTGGTCCTTGGTCTTGGTCTTGGTCTTGGTTTTTTGTTTTTTCGCGGGAGCCTGCTCTGCACCTGTAACTCCGCGCTTCCGTAATGTTCGAGCAGCCATGGTGAGTCGTGCAGATTGAACGTTGTTATGCAGAATATGAAAGGCCTGGGATGGCGTAAACCGGGAGTGTAAGTTATACGATGGAAAAGAATATTTGGCAGCAGACTGCACACCAACTCTGTTCATTACCCCAAAGCAAGCAAAAGCGAAACATTCAACGATAGAGTCTCTTTCATTCTACCATAGTCTTGCGGCCCCTTTTTAGACAGATAGTTGTTCATTGGATCATGGCTGATCGCATCAATGACCCTGACAATCGAAACAAGGATCGCTGGACTCAAACTATGACATCGTTACAAGCCCCTTGGACTAACCCAATTGGTCAGGTCAGTCTACCCTAAATACAAACTTGAAACACCACGGTGATCTCTAATAACGCAACTAGAACCTTCAAGCAATTTCCAGAGCTATATCACCAATTCCTACTAACCCTTTTATTCTTTTCTCATGCATTCCCTATAATCTTTCATTTCAGCGTGGGTGGTGATGTGGCTTAACAAGAATTTGTCCCCCAAACAAGCCAAGAACCAACAAGATAGTTCAGCCTCGAACAGCAATTGTTTGGCAGCTGGAATGAATTATCAGCAGCTGGAGGCTACTATGACTACGAGTACTGAACTTAAACCTTACCAGATTTCAAGGCAAACAGATTAATCTTATGATTTCCAACCCTTTTGCTGCAAACCGCAATGGCTTTAGAACTTCCTCGGACGCCAAGTTTCAAGATGTTTCTCTAGCCCAGTTGCAGGAGCCCTAGACTTACAAGGGATATCTTCCATTATCCAGAAACCCGATAGAAGATAAGCCATCTCTCGATTTTATAGTACTGAAAGACACAAAATCTCATCAACTAGATGATCATTCCTGTTACGGCTTGATTTAATTGCATAGGTCATTGATCGAAGAGGAGTGACTGGCTGTTAACGGCCCTTGAGCTGTATGGAAATGTGTGGATGGAAATAAATTAGAAATAGTACATTTAAACTGTAGAAAGTAAGTCAAACCTAACAAGTCAAAGATAGAACGAGCGCTGTATGTCCACGTAGTGTGATTACAATATTGTGCTGTGCTGAGACTATATCGTACGCATGAATGGAAAGGCGTCTCCAAACGTTTTCTTAGTTGAATCCTAAAGCTAATAAAAGATCAATAGAAATTGAGTCTAGTCGATGAAGCAATAAAAGTAATTTTTTAAAATTGCAAGCTATGCGTTGCAGTGTCAAGACAGCTTTAAGCCCAAAGTACACTGACCACGCAGTGTATATTGGATGATAGATGAGTATTTCTCTCTATATAGGTATATGTCGAGATAAACGTCGAGTTAAAGATATGTAGGCACTGGCTAATATTCTTTGTGCTTCCCTTCGTAGAATATCGAATCATCGTTAAGGGGTTTATCTATAAGTCACTTATGTAGTTTGTCACTTGGAGGATAGTGGATAAGATAACATCATTTGAATAGCATGTTATTACTACAAAGAGATAGTATGAAACAAGGTTTTGTTTGAAATGCTCTATAAAATATTACAAGTCAACTACAATCACTATCACTATGAACGTTTGTTTGAGATGCAGTGTTTGCGCCAAGGTCTCGCGACAAGTAAATGCTCACTTGTGACAAACGGCTTATATTTTTCGCTGCACGGACCATCGTTTTAGTGGTAGAGATACTGTACTCCGGTTGCCGGGGAATTCACTGGGTGCATGCATATAGAGATCACCTCTTGCATCTTCTTTCATCTACAACCTTCACCTCCAACACCAACACTGCTGGATTTCATCAAACTACCTCAAGGTAATTGGTGCCTAAATCTCGCAGCTTGCTTAAGGTACGCTCTTTCACTTTTCTTTATCATGCGGTGCCCAGCTCATTAACACAACAACATAGACTTTCCTCCTCGTCCTTGGGTTGAGCTCAACTCCAGCACATAATGGAGATAACATACATCGACCTCGACAAAGAAGAACAAGATGATGTTTCTTTTCTGACTGAAAAACCAACTGGCTTCCCTGAACGCCAAAGACAGTTTTCATCCTGCACCGTCGATGAAGATCGCACCTCTAGCTTTGATCAAGATGCCAAAGAAGTGATCGACCTCACAACCGATTTTGGCACCTCTGGCCATTGTCTACTTCGTGAAGGTGAGTTTGCTTTGGAGAAGATACGATTGTTAGGATCCATCGTCAAAGCAGGTTCATTTCTTCAGGTCAATGAATTCTCGTCAGGAAAATACTTTGTTGAGTTTGTCATGGTCAAGATCGTGCTCCGATGCCAATCATCAGGGACAGTAAAAATCCGCGGCACGCCTTTTGTGAGAGTATGCTCGGCTTTGGGCAAGATTCCCGATAATTCAAATGAAGTCTGCATGCTCCTCTACTACAACCAAGACGATAACACAATGTCCGAAGAGTTTGTTGATATAAACCTCTCCGATGTTGTTCAGCTACATCCTCTTATCATAACGAATGGTAAGCACCCAAACTTCAATCGAGCTGTCCTTAACCCACAATATATAGATGAGGGAGGTCGGCCAAGAATGCAGTCTACCCACATGACCTGCCGCTAGAAGCTGGAGGTCTGTTTCACTGGAAGCGGAGGTCGCAAGAAACAAATCGAAGAGTCTCTTATTCACATTCACTCGAGCGATGTGCATGAGGCACAATACCGAGTCTCTGAAGAAGTACTGAGAAACCGATGGAGAGGCAACACAGTCAAAGGAGGATCTTGGGTTCCCTCCCTCCGCACCCGGACTCACTTCATCGACCTCGAGGCCGAAAAAGTCAGCAATTCGAAGACTCGAAGCCGCGGGCAGAGATACACTATGTTTGACTCTTGTTCTGGTGCTGGTGGAGTGTCGCGAGGAGCACTCATGGCTGGCTTCAAGGTCCAGTATGCAGTCGACAAGGCCCCCGAAGTTTGGGGCACATATCAAGCCAACTTTCCCGATACTGAGCTTTTCAGAATGTCTCTGGATGAGTTTCTGCTGAGCCCCCATACGGGCCACACGAGAGTTGATGTACTTCATTTCTCTCCACCTTGCCAATTCTTTTCTCCAGCTCACACCCACGCCTCCGCACAGGATGACGAGAACATTTTTGCACTTTATGGCTGCAACCAATTGCTTAAGAAGTTACGCCCGCGTATCATCACTATAGAACAGACCTTTGGCCTCACTCATGGCCGCCACGAGGAATATTTCAACACTTTCCTTGGGGATTTTACGCAGTATGGTTACTCGTTACGATGGAGGGTGGTCAGGCTCTGCACTTGGGGTGCCGCTCAAGATCGAAAGCGGCTGATTATCATTGCTGCTGCACCAGGCGAGAAGCTTCCGCCATTTCCCAAGGCTACACACAATCAAGACGGCCACGGTGGTTTACTTCGCTACAACACCATCGGCAAGGCCATCAGGGGTATTCGTCCAGGCGATGATCTTCATGACCCCGACAATGTGCGTTACCACAACCCGCACAGAGCTCCATACGACCCAGATCGCCTTGCGGGAACTATCACCACAGGCGGAGGTGACTTATACTATCCCGACGGTACGCGAAACCTCACGTTGCGAGAGCTTGCAAGTCTTCAGGGGTTCCCCAAGACACATAGATTTCTCGGAACTGTGACCTCCATCAGACGACAGATCGGAAACGCTTTCCCTCCAACCACAGTCCGTGTGCTTTACAAGCACATCGAACAGTGGCTACTTCGTGAAGACAGTATGCTGCCCTATAACGACCAACACCAGGATTCGGTCCTTGTCGTAGATGATTCTGATACATCAGCCAGCCCAACAGATGACTCCGACGACGAGCCACTCCACTCTCCTGAGATGATGGAGGGCAACTCTTTGACGGGACCTAGTGCGCAGCAGCATCGTCACGGCAGAGGTGTTTGGGCAGTAGAGAACATGGTCATTGACTTGACCTAAGTAACCCCTGAAGGATGTTTCTCCAAGCTCAAGAACCAGCGTTGAGGAGGTCAGATGATATGGATGGCAGTTGGACGAGGATGAGTGGCTGTTTAAGGAAGAGAAATCATGTATCAGCTTAGAAAGGGCGTATTTGAAGCAGGATGGCTGATGACTGTTCTGGCTAGGCATGGAAGAAGGACAAGGCCAAGTGTTGTACTATATACAGGCTGTTCTCAGAAGGCTAGAAGCAGCAAACAAGGGTTAGATAGTCTATAGTTGTCATAGATGTATGTTCTTGATTCTATCTACTTGCCACTTCATTGGGCATAGCCATTGATCGTTGGCTCCGAGAATACTATGTCTTCATTCTTTGAAGCTCCGAATCCTGCCACCTGCACTCCATGGCCACTTACCTACCTACCTCTAGATATTGACAGTGAATCACTGCCCCAGCCAAACAACCCTTATTCTTAGGCACACTCTTTTCCTATTCCTATTGTTCTCCACTGCCATTTTGTGGGAGCAAATGCCTTTGGTAGTGTTAGCACTTGCAACCTGACAAACGGCAGCTGCATACCCTTCTCCTTCCCTCTCACAACGTGACTGCTGCCTTGCCTTGAGCTCTTCCTCTCCACATCCTCTTCTTCTGTTTCTGCATCTTCACATCCTCGATTTCAAGTGTCTTCCTTATGACTTTGGGAAGATTTGATGCCTGTTGATTCACGAGAGATCGTTACGAAGAAACAACTGCTCTATCAAAGCGGCCCAGAACATTCTTCGCTTCTGTCTTCCACCCAGAGCATCCTTTTTGCTTCTCTTGTGTTGTTCTATCTGCTTTTTACACATCTTCATCCACCATCCACAATCTATTCCCGATCTTGTCCAGCATAACACACGCACCTACACAACTCGAACAACAACATCACCACAACTCAGCATTTCGCTTGCCTTCCATCATGTCCGAGGCAGTAGTGCCAGTTCGGCCTACGTTCGACAAGGTAAGTTTGGTCACGGCCCAGTATGAGTATTTGGCCACTAATTTCGGACTCTGAACAGCCGCTCCCACCAGTCTACACGTTTTCGACCTCCGACTATATCGCACGCCATGAACAAGGCACGCTGATTGAGATGAGAAATGAAGAAGAGGTTTTAAAGCGCTCCAACGACATGAAAATCCTCTTCAAAGCATGGCCCATTGCGCCGATCCCAAGCCGGGATACTTCGTTCACCACGTCGTGGCTTTTCCTCGTGCTGGTGCCAAAACAGCCCGAAGAGATGGTGTTCCCTATTATCAGCGACAATTTCAGGATTAACATGGAAAGCACCATTCGGACTCCGAGTGGAACGTACCCTCTCCTCAACCTCCAAGCGTCTCGCATCAATAACCCTTACGAAGATGCTGTTAATCTTCCATGCAAAGGAGTTGCCAAGTGCGTGGCTTTCCAGGTCGAAGTCCGCAAGTTATGGAAGAATGCGGAAGGGGAAGACATTGAGCTCGACTTGATGGCAACGGTTCAGACAGCCTCCGCGCTTGATGATATTGACAGTCTCACTCTTGATGAAGCGAAGCATCAAAATATTACGATCGCATGGGATACATACTCGAACACGTTCGAATCAGAGCTCGCAGCCTTACGCCGACTCACACAAGACACCCAGCGGAAGGACCAAGAAGTAAGCACCAAGGCCAAGGCTGCTTTCCAGATGATCCTTGATTTCAAAGGCGCAGACAAGACGGCTGTCAATTTGCACGACAGCTTTCCACAGCTCAAACACCCCACCGACCCAAAATACAGAATTCGGAGGACTATACTCAACAGGTTCAAAGCTTTCAACAGGGACCATCTTGGTGCCTTTAATGGCTTGACCAGTATACCAAACGGTCTATACTTTGTGAATGGATGCCCTGGTGCTGGCAAGACCGAGTGGAACATGGTTGTTTCCGCTCTTATTCAGTCAAGACGACGCCCCGGAGTAAAGCGGTACAGTCCGATCTTGTTTCTAGTCGACCTCAACAAGACAGTCGATGACGCAGCGGACCGATATTTCAACTTGTGCAAGGCAGCAGGGCTAAACCTCCGCATCGTTAGGATGCATGGTTTCCCGTATGAATTGAAGAACAGCACGAAGTTGAACAAGCCGAGGCAGACAAAGGAGACCGACACAGAGTTTGACTTCTCCAAGAAGTTTCTTGATACAATGAACATCAGAAAATTCACCCATGTCGAAAGAAGCGACACCAAGGCGGCCACTTTAGATGAGGCCGCGTGGGACTATTACGAGAAGCATAAGCGTGATGGTTTTCCAACGCTCAAGAAAGTCTTGACGAGAATGGAAGCTGCAGAGATCTTGTCTCACGACGATTGGAAGGCCTTAAGAAATCAAGTGACAAAACTGTATACAGCCGTGCTGAGACAGACAGATTTCGTTGCTACAACTCCCGTAGCAGCACATGGCGGGTTTTCCAAGCTATTCCGCCCGGATATCATCTTTGTTGACGAGGCACCACATGCACGAGAGTTAACTTCACTGATACCGATTGCGTTTTTCGAGCCAATAGCTTGGATATTCACGGGCGATGTTAACCAAACACGCCCATTTGTCAAGAGCGGAGATTCGCGGGATGCACTCAAGAAGGGCCTGGAATTCAATCCGTACGCGGACCAGCTCCGGCTCAGTCTCATGGCCCGAGCCGATAAATTAGGAGCAATCAATAGCAGACTCCTGGTGAACAAACGCGCGCACGGTAATCTACACAAATTACCATCGCAACTGTTCTATCATGGACAGATGCTCTCTGGGTACCAATACCCTCAGCGGTACCCAGCGAGCGTCCGTTATCTTAAATCTCACCTCGAAACATTCGGCCAGGGAGGAGTGCTTAACGAGAACCGGGTTGTTATTGCTCTTACAACGAGTCGGGAGGAGACACAGTCTCACAGCTTCTGGAACCCTGCTCATCACCAGTGGGTTACGACTCAAGTAGTAAGGCTTCTGAAAGACCCAGCCTTTCAAAGTGTAACGGACGCCCGAGAACCGGGCCGCATTATGATCGAAACGCCATACAGCGTTGCCATGAGGCAATACATGAACGAGGTCAAACAATGGCCGCTTAAATGGCAGGAAAGGGTCGAAGTCTTGACTGTTGACAAGGCCCAAGGAAACCAGGCAGATGTGGTTTTTCTTGACATGGTAAGGACAACCAAGGCCGGCTTCATGGACGAGCCTCAGCGCATGAACGTTGCCATCACGAGAGCCAGGCAAGCTGAAATAATCCTGATGAATTATGAGATGACAGTCCGCCTGCGTCATGGCAGACGGGTCAAGACAGACTTTATCTCTAAGGTCTGGGATGATGCGGTCAACAACCGCCGTCTGTTTATCGTCTGATAGAGAAGTGACAAAGAGATTGGCAACAGAAAAAAGCATGTGTTGTGAGACAGGAATGGCTGTTATGGTACCTAAGTGTTTGAGCAGTTGAGTTCGCTTGGTTGATTTCTCAACTTGGGTCTGTTTTATTAGTACTGAACGCACAAGGGCATCATCAAAGGAAGAGGAACATGTAACGAGGCTTCCATGAGGCATATGTGTGCGAGTCTAAATGATAGAAAACTCTTCTCATAGCCCAGTTCATGATATGAAGTCAAAACAGAGTCGTGACTGCTTCCCTCTCCCCTGATACCATAGTGTCTTAGAGGCCACCGAGCCACGTTGGGGAATCAACAGTGGAGAAGACGACTTGACACCAGCGAGGTTTAAAGATAAGGTCTTTCATGTACCAGCAAAACAGTATGCACGTAGGTAACGAAAACGATACTGGGAGTGACGTGTCTAGTACTTCGACTTGGGCAGGTATACTCCATGCCATGAAAATATAAATGTGATGGAACGTATGGATGGAGAGATCAGAGGTAGGGTGAGTGTCTTATTGGATATGTATTGGCGAGGTTATGGCCCCCAAGTTATTCGATGTAACACCAGCCAAGACAAAGGGTCTACTAAAGATGGAAGGGAATAGGGAACATGCTGGTAGCTCAAATCGTGGTTGTGGCACAGTTTCGACTTGGATGAAACATGTTGGAAGCTGATAAATGGTCATTGGTCCATTGCTTGCTCTGGAAATGGCTTAACTCTTGTTCTTGCGGGTTCATAGTTACCATCATCAACGATTATCAGTAGCTTATGCCTTAATTCAACGGCTTCACAAAGTCTGATGGGGATATGACTACCTGGTTGGGCTCCATTGAAGTGACAGCATGTAGCCGACGTCAAACTGATAGATAGCCAATGCAGTCAGCCAGCGCATAAATTATAAATTGGCATTTACCAATGACTATTATGCTGTTTTTATCGAAACGAGAAGCCTATCCTCGCAACTTGGCTTCGGTAGGGCTAGCGAATGGAAGTCAATTATGCATAAACTGTGACAGTGAAGAAGCAAACTATTTGAGAAGTAATTAACTGTCAAGCCCAAGCGATCTACTACCGATATTGGATGCTTCGCACCCTGCATCACCATAGCTTTGTCGGCACTTGTCGAGTGTAAGCGGATGCGCCTATAGTTTGTGTCACTTTTGAGTAAGTGATGAACCGCCGCGATCTATCTGACCGGATATGACATTCCGAACCTTCTTTCTTGGACTTTGAGATAAGATATGCATATCTTTTAGAGCGTCATTTCTAAATTGTCATCTACATTAGGAGGCCTATACAAAGGTGAAGTCGGACCTCTTGACGAAACACGCCAGGGGTGAGAGACAGTTAGTCGAGATGCGTGTGGCTTAGACCAACGGGGTTCCGCGCGGGAAGCGGGGCCTGGCTTGCTTCTAGGTCCAATCAAATCTCGTCTGTGAGCTATAGTACGTACCTTTTTTTTTAAATTCCGGGATGCTGGAGGTGCTGGGAGGCCCTGAAGAGGCGCGATAAAAGCCATTGTCAGAAGGTGCTGCAGGCCGCTGCTTGCGCTTGCCTGCATCCCGTCCAATGCTGACGACCGCCCCCAGATTTCCTTGGTCGTGCCATGCTTCTTCTTCCTTTACTTACGAGTGAGCCTGTCATCCCTTAATCCCCTGGTCTTTGGATATCGCGACCGGACCATTCTACAAAGCACGAGCCTTCGACGGGCTCCTAGTTCGCATTCCCGGGTGCACTTTCTCGCGCGACAGCGGCGGCCTCCAAGACCGAAACCTCCAGTTAGCACATACTTGTACCAGCCGCCCCGCCCAATAATTCAACCCAGCAGCACACGACCGACACGAAGAATCAACCATCGATTTGCCGGTCCCAATCATCAGCTTCTACCAGCTCTCGCCAGCTGCTGCTGGCTATCTTCGTGTTCGCTACGCGCGTCTTCGAGCTCGGCGGACTTCAATTCGATGGATATATCGCGACATCTAAGTGGGAGGAAAAGCCATGGGATGGGGCATCTTGAAGCCAGGGGAGCCGCGATTAAGCGTCAGTTGAGCAATGGAGGAATTGCCGGTGTTGTTGTCGGCGTCGTAGTAGGCATTGCGCTCGTTGCTCTATGCCTCTATCCCTTTATTATCCGCCGCATCAGACGTCGGAAACAACGAGCCCATGAACTTCCCGATTCGGACGACCCTGAGACGGGCGAGGCCCCTACAACTGGACCTCTGGGTACAAACGATCAACGACGCCGCCTGTCCTCGCAGGACTCGTTTAAGCCTTCAGGAGAACTCACGCGTGGTGGAGTGGACGGGGTATCTTTGAAGGATTTGGCGTGGACTCCCCAAGGCAACGAACAAGCTCAAAATCAATCCGACTACGTTCCCCGTATCAACACCGATGTACCTTCGTACGGCTTCAACCATGCTCAGCCTGGACCCAACGACTCGATACCACGCTCAGCTCCATTTGGTCAAGACGGTTATGGCGAAGAGTACATGCCGCAATCCATCGGCGATGCACACCGTGGAGCACTTAATGGAACCAACGCGGACTACTATAGCCCGTCAGTGCCTTCAGAGGCTTTCGGCATGTTCACTACAGAGGAACCTCAACCCCAGCCTCAACGTTCATCATCATATGGAAGCTCTTTAAGATATAACTTGAAACATATCTTCAGCCGAAAGAGCACGCGAGATCAGTCTCTTGGCTCTCCAACTTCGTTGTCCTTGACTGAGGGTCCTGAGAACGCTGCCAAAGCTGTCCCTCGCTCAACGCAGGACCAACCTCTTCAACGCATCACCACAGCAGGAGACCCAACTGAGTCTCCTACCGACATCACTGCTCCCGCTACCGACTCGCTGCCTGTACCTCCCACCACCCAAACTTTGGGCTCGCCGATTGCCTTACCATCTACCTTGCCAAAAGGGACTGCTCACACTCCTCCGGAATCTCCACCAACCACTTTCAACTTCAACACTTCTCAATCCCCTCCTTTGCATCCCGCCCCTGGTACTGTAAACCCTATGGATATCATGCCTGCTTCAACCGAGAGTGAAGTATGGCACAGAACGGACTACCAGCTATATGTATCACAATCCTCGCCTAACCCAGCTCCCTCGACAGCGCCTACTAGGTACGAAGAGCCTGTAGACTCACCGTCACCATTAACACTCCCTCCCAACAACCCTCAGCCTCAATCTCTCCCCGTCATTCAGTCGCCCACGCCCACACAGAGTGAGATAGCCTTTAAGAAAGAACCCGTAGAGGGTCAGGACATCCTCATGGCGGACATTCCATCAAATAATCACCTGAGTCCTTTACCTGATAGCAGTATACGACATCAAAGCTACCCATCGGACGCATCTACTCCACAACCTGGTCCTACATCTACAAACCCCTCGACCCTGAATACACCTGCTACACAGCTTGATACCCCTTCTCCTCACTCTGGCGCATCTTCCGACTACCGCCAGAGCGTATCACCAGGTAACGGCGAAAGTAATCTTTCGCCCAAGAATGGCATACATGCGTGCGATGAGCCTGGCTGTAACCAGGTCTTTGATCAGCCACACAAGCTCAAGTAAGTCTTTAGCTGTCGATCTAAGCAAAACCGCCTACTAATATCCAACAGACATCATCAGCGATACCATACCAAAGATCACAAGTGCCCCTACCCGAATTGCGGCAAAGGCTTTGGAACCAAAACCCATCTTCAGCGTCATGTCAATGACCGACACGAGAGAAAGAAGAAGTTTCACTGTGCTGTACCGGGTTGTGATTATTCAAGACAAGGTGGGAAGGGATTCCCTCGCAAGGACAATTGGAAACGACACATGACAAAGATTCACAATATGGATCAAAGACATCTCCCGGAGCCTGTAGAGGTTGACCAAGAAATGGGAGGCACATGAAGAATGTCGCCTGAGACATTAGCATGGAGCCATGGCGTTTATACATCAGCGAGCGTGGAAAGTTTGGCGTTGATTGATATACAGCACTATTGCGCGACTAGGAAGGCAGCGCGTCGTGGACCAAGATTGATCCAATGGCCACCGCTGACTTTGCTTTGTTATTTCTTACAGCGATTTTATTCTTACTCTCCTTTCAAGGAAGCATATTTGGGCATTAGAAGTGAGGGAATTCAGCAATATAAAAAGGAGCGTCAACGGACGTGTAGGACTACTGGGCGTTCGGTTATGGAAAAGACGTGTTCGTCTAACAGAAGACGAGCCAGGCGTGTTCGTTCTTGGGTATCTATTTTTGGTAGGCCGTGTACAACTGAGCCAGTGATCAATACAAAAAGTGCCGGAGAGGCACCAATCTTTCCGCAATACGTCTTCTTCAGCTCAGGTCTTTGATGATTTTCCTCACCAGTTTCTTCTGGTCTTCGACATCTAACCTTTTCTCGTCCGTCTCTTGTACTGCTCTGCCCACAGCAATGACCGTCTTGACACTTTCGCTATCTACCCAAAACTTGCCATTTCGTCCTGTTGCGGTTTCAAACTGAAGACCTGCATTGCCAAGCTCCTCCAGCACCACGACACGGCCTTCTTGCACGCTCTTGGGCATCATAAGACGTCGGGCCATGCCGAGCGACACATCGTAGAGCATTCCACCCGTAAGAGGTCCTAGGCCCTCGGATTTTCCTGTCGAGGCAGATACACATTCTATCTCTGGGTCCATATGGCGGTTGGCGAGAGCGACGCGCGCATACACGAGAGCGCCTGAGGTAAGCTGGGGACGAGTCTTTTTTGTAGCGCCCTCAAAAGACAGCTGTGGGAGTAGGGCAGGTGCTGTATAGTCGGAAAGGGTGACGTAGAAGAGCTCTGCGGCACTGCGCTGAACGGTTCCGATGACGAGTTCACCGACACGGGGAGTGTACTGATGCCATGTTAGTCTTAGGATATCAATCGGACAGGTATCATATGCGCACTCTTCCTCGAGCATTCTCTACACGAATTGCATTCTTTTGTCGATCGGTTATAAGCTGGCCAGCGAGCGTAGGAACGATATCGTTGGGAGGGACATGGCGTAGACCAGGACCAAGACGGAGCGGTTTCTTGGGGTGTGAAGGGATGAGAGAAGGATCAATGCTGTCGCCTGGCAGCACAAATACAGCATCGGATGACATTTTTGAAGTATTGCAGCGTGAGAGAAGGTTGAAGACTAACCACGGATTGCAATGCGATAAGCTATACAGAGTACAAGCAATTAATTAATTAGCCTTGTCGTCAAAAACATGGGCAGAGGCGTCTTGGTGGGGCACTGATAACGATAAGACGACTACGTACCAGTTGCGCCAGAAAAATGTGGGCGATTTGCATTAGCGGGCAGTTTTTTTCCATTCCCTGAGGGAAAAGAAAGTAAACCCCCACTACCACCCATCACGACCAAAACTTGACACTCACAAACCTCTTCAGCTTCAACTCAGCAAAGACAAACAAGTCTTGAGCTGCTCTTTTTTTCATAACCGAATCGACATATCTCTCCCCCGACCGACTCGATGAGTGAAAACGCTGGTTCAAAGCCGGGCCCTGAGCCTAGCGACCGAGTTGTCATTGGTATTACCTTTGGCAACTCCAACAGTTCTATCGCCTACACTGTTGACGACAAGGCCGAGGTTATTGCCAACGAGGACGGAGGTATGACTGAGAAACCATTGGCTATTCTGTTTATTTGCGCTTTATGAAACGATCGAGGGGCTGATTGCTAATGATTTGACCTACAATAGACCGACAAATTCCTACTGTTCTCTCCTACGTTGACGGCGACGAGTACTACGGTGGCCAGGCCAAGGCCTTCCTTGTTCGCAACCCCGACAACACCATTGCCAACTTCCGAGACTTCCTCGGCCAAGAGTACGCCGCAACCTTTTCACCCTGTACGAATCTATAGACACAACGAAACTAACTAGAGCCGTTCAGATTCAAGTCTATCGACCCTACCCACTCCCACGCCTCCGCCCACCCCAAGGAAGTTTCTGGATCTGTTGCTTTCTCTGTCAAGGACAAGAGCAGCGAGGAGGAAGCTTCCAACGTTTCAGTCTCCGAGGCCGCTACTCGATACCTGCGACGACTTGTCACTTCTGCTTCTGACTACCTGGGCAAGAAGGTCACTTCTGCTGTTGTTACTGTTCCCACAAACTTCTCCGAGAAGCAGCGAGAGGCTCTGATCAAGTCCGCCAACGATGCCGGCATTGAGATCCTCCAGCTCGTCTCCGAACCCGTCGCCGCTGTTCTGGCTTACGATGCCCGTCCCGAGGCCAAGGTCGAGGACAAGATCATTGTTGTCGCCGACCTTGGTGGCACCCGCTCTGACGTTGCCGTCGTTGCCTCGCGAGGTGGTCTCTACACCATCCTTGCTACCGCTCACGACTACGAGTTCGCTGGTGTGCACCTCGACAACGCTCTTATGGAGCACTTCGCCAAGGAGTTCCAGAAGAAGCACAACGTCGACCCCCGAACCAACGCCCGCAGCCTTGCTAAGCTCCGACTTGAGTCTGAGGCTACCAAGCGAGCTCTGAGTCTGGGCAGCAACGCTCAGTTCAGTGTTGAGAGCTTGGCTGACGGTTACGACTTCTCTGTCACCATCAACAGGATACGATATGAGATGGTTGGCCGCAAGGTCTTTGAGGGCTTCAACCGACTCATTGAGGGTGTTGTCAAGAAGGCTGGCCTCGATGTTCTCGATATCGACGAGGTTATCCTGTGCGGCGGTACTTCTCACACTCCTCGCATTGCCAACAACCTCCGTGGCATCTTCCCCGAGACCACCTCTATCCAGGCCCCCGCTACCAGCGTCTCTGCCATCAACCCCTCTGAGCTCCTTGCCCGCGGTGCTGCCCTCCAGGCCTCTCTCATCCAGGAGTACGAGGCTGCCGATATCGAGCAGTCAACCCACCCCGCCGTCACAACCGTCAAGCACACTTCCAACGCCATTGGTGTTATCACCGTCGGCGCTGATGGTGAGGATGTCTTCACCCCCATCATCGCCCCCGAGACCGCCGCCCCTGCCCGACGCACCGTTCACATTCCCGCTCCCAAGGAGGGTGGCGATGTGCTCATCAAGGTCGTTGAGGGTAACACTCACATCAAGGTGACCAAGCCTGAGCCCAAGGCCAAGACTGAGGAGGACGGCGACAAGGACGAGGATGACTCCGATTTTGACGACTCCGATGAGGAGGAGGAGGAGACCCGCGAGAAGGTCTGGAAGATCGGCAACCCCCTCGCTGAGGCCGCCATCAAGGGCGTCAAGGCCGGTGGCAAGGTCGAGGTCACGATTAACGTTCTGGCCGATCTGGGCGTCACCGTCACAACCCGGGAAGTTGGCGGCAAGGGTGGTGTGCGAGGAAACATCTAAGGGTCTGTTAATTCCAGGGCTCCAAAAAGAGAAACTTGATTCAAAAGCCGCAATGATTTTTATGAGTGGGTATATAAGGTGGATGGATATCCAAAAAGCACGGGTTTATTGGTAGATTCTAGAGGATACGCATAGAGGACCGTCAGGGATGAATTGAACGAAAACTTCAAAGGACTTAAACGAAAGACTTCCAATTCTATTTCCGAGCTGCTTTGTCCAAAGATCGGCTACAAGTATCCAGATATGCTATGACTTAACGACAGTAATCCAGTTCCCTCCGTAACTCCCTACTAGGCTCAGCCAATGCACTCATCTACATCACCTGGCTACTATCGCCTGGTAACCGCCAAGCAACGAGGTCATTCCGCATGTCATCCTCACTAACTTCACGGGTTCCCTTATAACCCATGTCGCGAATTGTATCGCTGTCGAGCGACATAGTAGACGCCATGCTCGCCATACTGCGCGCGTGGTCGAGATGGCGATCATGGATGCGGACGCCCTTGCGGCGGTTGGACGGCGTCACCGTAACAGTAGAGAAGCTCTTATCACTCGAGTTGCTCGGTGTGCGTCGATGAGAGGAGCCAGTGGGACCGTTGCTCTGATGGGCGTGCGATGGTGAGGCGGTTCGGTTGGCGTGGGCGTGGTGGTGAGGATGGAGGAGGTTGTGGGTTATGCGGCGGACGTCGCGGGCTCGGATAGTATCGCGGGGGTCAAGATCGTCGTCTTCATCTTCATCCCCGTCTGTGACTGGCGAGGCATTGTGCGGCTTGGTCTTCCAGCCGTTGCCGCCGCTAAAGATGTCTTCGATGACTTCTTCTGCGGAATGCTCGGCGGGTTGGCGGCACCACGAGGCAGCAAGGATGCTCCGGTAGAGATCTTGAAGCTCAGCGGCGTCGCGTGGTTTCGACAAGTTAGGAACAGCAGCAGCTATCGCTATACGGGAGTCAGCTATGGTGAATGGAGTGGCGCGAACAGGGCACACTTACGTCCTGTGTCATCCTCTATCGCCTCGCTCATTATGCCGCCGATACCACCAAACACGGGGGCTGTCTTGAGAGGAGGGGCTATGTAACTGCGTTCACCGTCGACTTGGACCATAAGGATGCTGATTTTCAGGGTACTGTTGATTTTACTGTCCTGCATGAGATACCTCCTCACGATGCCATCTTGCACGACATCTGAATCGCGGCGCGGTCGCGACGCCCCGGTGCTCGTCGGACTGACGCCGATGCTGCTGCTGCGTATACGCCCTGGCGACGATACATCCTTGACAAAGGCTTCGCTCTCCTCGACGTACTCGCTGAGGTTGAGGCGGAGAACGCCAAGGGTGATCTTCTCAGTCATGCCGAATTCCTGGATAACTTCAAATTCGATCCAACACTCGGTAAGGTTGTTGTTGCGGTCTATTGATATGCGAATAGCAGGTACCATTGTGACGAAGCTGTAATCGACTCTATGGTTGGCGATGGGGCATTTTTGCGTGCGGCCGCGGTGTTCGGCGGTCATGTAGTGAGAGACTTGCCATTTGATAAAGGACTGACCGGAAACGAGAGGTACATTGTTGAGGTCAAAGATCTGGGAAGTATGAGTTGAGATCCTTTGCGAGTGGCTGTACTTGTCTAGGAGATGTATACCTTGAGATGAAGATCGAATTTTGGCTGGAAGAGTGAGTTGGTCAGTTGAGGAGTGAGAAGGGAAGATGGGCGCTCACCTTTCGAGCCTTGCCAACTTCAGGTTTGAGAAAGCCCATGTTAGTAAATGCGATCGAGATGATTGTGTATGGAATTTGTAGGATTCAATATGCAGTTTGTATGAGTTTATACCCAGCCCACTTGAGCCTGGCCTTGTCGCAGCACCCAGTCTCAAGATAGACTGTATGAAGTTGACGTGAAAGTTGGATGCTACTGTATTGCCAAAGACGGAAATGGCTCGCGTCATAGTCTATCCGCAGTCTAGTCTATGCTGCGAAATTTTGAACTCTGTGGGGATACGGCTTACTTAAAGAGGCCATTCTGCCTCTGGGTTTCCCTTTGCTTTGACCTTGGACCTGGCCTTGATTTGGTAGACAATGCCAGTTCTAGTGGACGCCGCCAGTGGCTGGCCCGAGGATGCAGTCTTCTATCGCGCTGTTTTGTTGGTGGATCGTTTTCACGTGGAGTTTTGTATTAGCCCGGGAGTGGAAGATGGAGATAAGAGGCGCTTCTGTATTGGTGATGGTGAGGATATCGTCACATGTAATTCCATAGATCACATCCATTCTACGGTATGTAGGTACTCCTGGTAACCCCCTGTAAATAATCCCACGCCACAGTGAGCCACAAGGGGCTGGTGTCCTATCTCAACCCTTGGAAAAAGGAACAATATGCGGGTCATTTTAAGCCGTTGAGCTGCCACCGGTTCATATGTCTCATAAAGACAGGGTTCTGTATGTATATATGGTGATACAATGAAGCTTCAGCTGATACGTAACTTCAGGGTCAAAACAAAGCATCCGAATTCATCACATCATGGTGAGAATATAATCTGTCAAGATGCACACGCCGACTCAATACGACAAGAAACCCTGTACCTGATCAGTAGTCAAGCTGAAATAGAAAGTTAAACTAAGCTACTGCGTATCTGAAACGAACAAACAAGGCAGGGGTCGTCTACAACTTATTGTCAGCTCTGTTTTCTCGGTCAAGGGGTTGATGAAAGAATCAGAACCCGTGTCACAGAGTCGAAAAAGATTCTCTGTTTCTAGCCTCAAATTCTAATTACTATTGCCTTTTCAGTTTCTCATAAAGTGATTTTCGTGTTACGCCAGATATTAAAGCCTATGATATTATCCTATCTTGTACCGTCTCTGAGTTAGTTAAACTTCAAACCCAACAGTTCTCTCTCTTCTCGAGAAAAGAGACGAGGAATGGGAAAACATAACGAGTCCTCTACTCAAAACTTTGCTCCTGATCTAAAATACCCGATCTGTCAACTAATTCCTTGCTTGCATTTGCAGGTTGCATCGCTTCCTCTCGATGGCGCTTCAAAAAGAAGCAATATGAGACTCGGAGGTGTAATGCTCCGGTGAGACTTCAAGTGTCACTGTCCTTTCACCGTACACTGTAGACAATTTCGCAATAAAATCATGGCATTGGAATGAGGGGCTTAAAGAGGCTGTTATTAAGTTGGTTCCCTACAAAGATGATGATTGCCATTCGTTTCGATTTCTTCTTTCAATAACCTTACCTGAATGAGCATGTCGATAATGTGTGACTATTTCTATGTACGGACTCACTCACTTCGACATAAAGAGCTTATACACAGGGAAGCTGACAGAAGTCTAAAGGTCGAGTTTCGCTGCCAACACCACGCTTGGGTTGTACGGAAATGGTGTTCAACTTACGAGAAAACGCAGAGACCGTGTACACCCAATGTTGTTAACCCTTCTGAGTTTTGGTATGTTCAACTGCTCAGTTTTAATCGGAATCGTCGAGGCTTTGAGTTAATGAGTGCTTAGGGGCCACAAATTGTGTTCCAAATGCCAACCTCCCGGACAGCTGGCTGAAGCTGTAAGGAAACATTATAGCGTTGTGAACTGAAGCAAGATTGATGGCGCCAGGTTGCTCTTGATATCGCCCTTGGTTTTTTTTTTTTCACTCAGAGAGAGACTTCTTTGCTAAATGTTCTGTTACTGGTTATATAAAAAGTCTGGGAAACCCGATCTTTATGGATAGGTGATGGATGGTAAAGTTATCGGACGAATGGCGCAATTGTGTGTGTATTTGAGTACAAACCCTGATTAGAAGCCGTTTACATCTCAAATTCTCTTTTGAATCTATCGCCAAGGTTTATAACACTTGTAGCCCATGCATGAGCACACCATAATCCGGGCGTTGACTTCATCCTTTCTCCTTGACTGATCATACTGTCTAGATTAATATAGGTAGCCATAGAGAACCGACATAGAAGTTTCTGGGTATGCTTGTTTCCGGTCGCACTTCATACTTATATACTTGTCTGACCGTAAGCCCAGTAAAATAACTGATATGAAGCAATATTGAGGCTCAAGTTTGCTTCGTTCCGTCTACGAGACACCGAGCATGTCCTTCAACTGCCATATACTTGTGTGACATGTGATGTCAGGTTCTGCTCTTTATTGATACCTGTAACCACATAAAACAAAAATCAATGAATTATTAAACGTTCAAAGTAGAACATCAGCGTCTATTGTGGAAGTTTATGCCAGTAAGTGGTTTGATTGTGGTGGGCTGGAGGGGCCTATTGAGCTTATCGATAAAGCTTTATTTTCTCTTCTGTCGCAGCGCGTCTTGGTAACTTGATCATAAACCTTCGCAACTTCGATATAAGCAACGACTCGACGTCTCCTTCGCCATGGCTCCCGGTTCCTCTGCCGGGGCCCAATCTGGAAAAGAAAATAGAAAACGAAAAGCCGAAACCCCAGCATCCAATGGCCGCAATGAGAACTTTGCTCAGAAGCGCTCCATGGTTCACGTCGCGCGCAGCATACCAGCGCAACCCGCCGAGGCCGCACTCAAAGATGGCGAACTGGATCTTCAGGCCTTTGTGGCCGCTCACGAGTTCGAGATTCGCTCTCTCGAGCAGAGTATGGCGACGTCCAAGGCTGTTGGTAGCAGTCGCGCCTTTCAAAAGGTGCCTAGAGGTTTGCGTCGGCGCACAGCGAGTCACAACCCCAAGCGGGTGCCTCGTAGACTGAGGAAACGCGCGATCAAAGAGATGGCCGAGGATAACACCCCAACAGTGGAGGCGAGAAGGAGGAAGCCCAGGACAACACGAGCGAGGATACGAGCTGAAACAGCACGAAAGCTGGGGATATTAGCGGCGAGGAAGCGCAGGGCCAAGCTGGAGAAAGCAAAGAAGGGTGAGGATGATAAAATGGACACGGACTTGGCCGTGGTAGGACGAGCACCGAGGCCAAAGATTCGGCGAAACGAACTCAACGAACCCCCGAAACCCAAGGCCAAATTTCGAAAGCGACAACTCAACAAGACTTGGTTACCGACTCACTCATGGCATGCGAAAAGAGCACAAATGACTAATCCATTGGAGCCTTTGTGGCGCTTTGCCGTACCATTAACGCCCAACGAAAAAATATACCGACCGACTCATCGAGCACAGGGTGACAGGGGCGCTGTTATATGGGAGATGAGCTATATGAGCACCATCGGGCTGTATGGCAACCGCGCTGGTATAGAGCGGGTCCTAAAACGGATAGGAATTGTTCAAGATTCATGCTGGAACACCAAGGGAAGAAAATGGAGGCTTGGAAGCCGGTCATGGACGGGTATTATAAGTCGAGGAGTCAACCCAGGCCAATCAAGTCATGCCGAACGACATATAATCGGACCGTGTACTGTCTTATGGAACCCGGAGCCGTTGATAAAAGAAGCAAACCAAGAACCTAAAAAGGAACAGAGACAAGTGTTTTTGAGGATTCATCCATCGGCCTTCCTCGAGTTATTCAACGAGCTGCTATCATTGATTAAGCAGGAGACCCCTCGGCTATACATCGAGGATCTTCGATTCGAGATTGGAAGTATTGATCTGACTGGGCCAAGTTCAACAGAAGCCCTTCTGGCCGTGCTGAACCCATACCCCTTGAAAGATCAGGCAAAGAATCAACATGCAGAGCTCTTCGAGGGCCTGGCTGGGCTAACCAACGCAGCTGCTCTCCCTTCTGGTGCCGTGCTTAGCTTTTCTACGCAAGATCCCCGTTTACGATATCCACCAAAGTGTCTTGAGGTCTCTGAGGATACTGATACACAACTACAACTTCTTGAAAGAATCGCAGCGTGGCCAGCAGAAGAGAATTTAGAGCCATACGCCATCTTTGATCGAGATACACGCCATCGCGTGTCAGTTCTTCCATCACAGAAACAGATCGATAAACGAAAAAGCAAAAATACTCCCGGGTCCCCTCTGAAGCCCACGGCAGCGGACCCTCCCATCCCAGTTACTCTTCTTGCCTCACGCACTGGCACCGGTACTCAGACTCAGGGGACATGGACTCTACTTGCCCCTTGGAAGTCCATACAGCACATCTGGTACTCTTTAGTGCATTATCCTCTTTCTTTAGGGGGGAACCCGCGCTTTGCAGGATTGAATGAGATCCGTCAGGTTGCTTTCGAACGCGGTCAGCCGTGGTTTCCAGGAGACTTCCCCGGGACCAGAGCTGGCGCTGACTGGGAGCTCGAGGAACGTCGAAAACGGAAAGCTGCCTGGGAGAAGCGGCCAAAGAGCAAGAGGGTTGCCTGGGAGTCACTCGACCTAGGAGGAGGGCGAAAGGGCGAAGTGGGAGATGGCTTCGCTAGCGAATTTGAATTGCTATTCCACTCAACGGATTCACAGAAAGACGACGAAGCCAGTCCGTCAAATAACCGAGTCGAAGATGCCATGGATATAGACCAAGATGAGTCGACAGAACCAGCCGAGCATTCGAAGCAGCAAAAGGAGCCAAGATTATACAATTTGCGTCAGGTTTCAGAAGACACCTTCAACAAACTCACTACTCGCTCATCTTCACCACCTACGATACCCGCAAATGCCCTCTTGGGCGTTCGCATATCACTGATTTCTCGAGGCGTAGTCTCCTCCTGCGCCCGCATCTACCGCCTCCCTTCCACTCCAACTACAGCTCCACAATCCTCCGAAACCGAAGTCCCAGCTACGATTCCTCCAGGCTCATCATCCGCTACTTCTCTTCCTCACGACCTCCGCTCCCAATGGCTTGCTCAGATCCCTTCCTCAGCCGTGACAAAGAGCAAGTCCTCCAACACCTCAAAGCCTCGTGACTTGGAATCACTGAAACGTGAGCTTGCTGCCGAACTCACCTCCAAACCTGCACCATACCCTCCTGCGCCCGCCAACAAGTCTGATATGAACGGGCATCCTCTTGTTCCGAATGCCGAAGACCTCATCGGTTTTGTTACTACTGGATCTTTCAGCCTCAGCGAAGGACATGGCATGGCCATTGGTTCCGTCGCTTGCGATAAGGCCGTGGAAGGCGTTAGGAAAGATTCAAGAGAAGGAAGATACTGCATTGTTCGCAACGCGGGCGAGAGCGTTGGCTGGCTTGCGAAATGGGAAGCAATCTGAGTACATAGCAGGGTATATGCATATCGTAGCGCACATGGACCAAACTATGACATTCATCAAAGACGTTGTAAAATTATCTCCTCAAGAATGTGTCCAGAAGACCCTGACTTGTACCTGATCTGCAGGCACTGGAGTGCCCGCTCGGTGATCATTACTACGCCCTTTCAATGTCATGGGAGTGACGCCAGAATTTACAAACGTGAATTCTGGGGTTTCATCAGCAAGGAAGCAAAAGGCGCGGTTGACACACTGTTTATTCATATAAACGCCTCACACGCAAGAGAGAAACTCTAACTTCTTCCTCCATTATCACTACTTGCACACTGATTTCCAACACCGAGATCACTCACACAACGGCTCAATGGCTTCAGAAGAACATCCGACAACCGTCTCTGGCGGATGCCTCTGCGGTTCTGTCCGCTACACCCTAACCTTCCCACCCAGCCATGACTGGAAGCGAAGCGTACATGTCACATCTCTACTCTCAGCGTCCATTCACTGACCTACTCTACCCAAGTGCTCAACATGCCAATGTGTCCAGTGCCGCAAGAATGGCGGCTCCCTCATAGCCTGGTTGCACAAGGTTCCCGCGACGAGTGTCGCCTTCACATCGCAGACAACTTTATCGCGGTACCACGCCACGCCGGGCTGCGCGCGGGGATTCTGCACAAATTGTGGGAGCTGGCTCTTTTGGCGCGATGAAAAGTCGAGCGCCATGAGCTTGTCAGTCGGCACGTTCGACAAGGAGGTGATGAAGAAGTGGGGGAAGCAGCTGGCGTATGCAGAGGTACATCTGTGGTCAGAGGATGCGCTTGAGGGCATCACGGATCATCTGCCGGGGGAGAAATGGAGGTATGATAACGAGGGAGAGGGTGCTGAGATGATCGAATAATAGATGGCACGAGTGGCATATGTCTAGTGACTATAGTCTTATTTATGCGTGTTTTCGCTAGTATATAGCAGTGTCGTCTTAATCCGTTATATGCTCATGAAAGTTTTCGTGTCCCATTCAAGGTTGTGGTTTATTATTGTCTCGTTCTTAGGGAGTTCAGGTAGATATAATAAGTTTGTGGTATAATTAACGACAACTCCTAGCGAATCTCACGAGCGAATCCAAGCCAGTTATGTGCAGTCAGTTTTGGTTCCGCTTACCTCCCCAATAACAACTTTGTCCCTTCCAATTTCTTTTTATTCATTCTTTTGACCCATTAAGCATATATAATCCCTTAGGAAAGCTTCTCCTTAAGGATGCCCTTGAGGGTAACGGCATCAGCAGCGAACTTGCTGATGCCCTCTCGGAGCTTCTCGACGGCCATCTGGTCCTCGTTGAAGTCGAAGCGGAAGAGAGCCTCGTCCTTGATGTAGGACTTCTTCTCGATGTCCAGAGAAGCAGCCTGGGAAGCGTCGAGCTTCTTGGGGACGGACTCGTTGGAGTTGAGGAGATCCTCAAGCAGGTTGGGCTGTAAAAGGAGTAATTAGTACACACGAACAATTCCACTTTGCGCTGGCACGCTTTGTCTAAGACTTACAGAGATGGTCAGGTAGTCACAGCCAGCAAGCTCAGTGATCTCGCCAGTGTTTCGGAACGAAGCACCCATGACGATGGTGTTGTAACCGAACTTCTTGTAGTAGTTGAAGATGGTCTTGACAGACAGAACACCGGGGTCCTCCTCCTTGGAGTACTCCTTCTTGGTGGAGGCCTTGAACCAATCAAGGATACGGCCAACGAAAGGAGAGATGAGGTAGGCACCGGCCTCAGCAGCACCAATGGCCTGGACGAGGGAGAACATAAGGGTAAGGTTGGTGTTGATGCCGTGGTCGCGCTGGAGGATCTCAGCAGCCTTGATACCCTCCCAGGTGGCAGCAATCTTGATCAGAATGCGGTCCTTGGAGATACCCTGCTCTCCGTAGAGCTGTAAAGGACGTTAGAATCTCTCGTCAAATATCAATGCCATCTATCATAGTAACTTACCTCAATAAGGTGAAGGGCCTTGTTGACGGAAGCCTCAGTGTCGAAGGAGTAGCGGGCATCAACCTCGGTAGAGACCTTGCCGGGGATAATCTTGAGAATCTCCTTGCCGAACTCAACGAGGAGACGGTCGAGGGCATCGTCAACCTGCTGGTCGATGTCACCACCCTTCTGCTTGGCGTAGTCGATAGCAACATCGATCAGCTTGGCGTACTCGGCCTTCTTGGAGGCAGCGAGAATGAGAGAGGGGTTGGTGGTAGCATCCTGAGGCTTGTACTTGCCAATGGCTGTAGCAAGCAGTTAGCTTCTGTTCGTTATATTATATCATGTCATGTCGAGTCATATCATGATCATGGCGGGGTTGTTGTGGGCAGAGAACGTGGTTCTTCAAAGATGATGGAAGCTGCGGGCTCAGCATGCAGGGTGAATACTAACAGGCAAAGTCACCTAGAAAGAATGAGTTAGCATCGTATTGAGTCAATTTCAGGAAGTGCGGTAATTACCAGAGTCAGATACAACGGTCTATTGCGGTGTGCAACGAGTCAACGGTCAGCGATCAAATTACTCCAAGAAACAAGTCGACAGGCCGGCAATAGCAGCAACTTGCGACAGAGGCGACCACGACAGAACAAGCCATCGGCAGTTGAACGAATTGAGGTTATCCTCTCACTCGGAATTCGAAGTCAATGGTCCTCTCTGATCGCGATCACAACTGAGCTGGAGGGGCAATGGTGGGGTGACATACAGTGCCGGTGGCCTTGAGCTGGTCGAGAGAGGTAGACATGATGATGGTGTTGTTTGGTATCGTGAGTAGTTGGTTTGACGAGATGGAGAATGAGATGAAGGAAGAAGAAAGGAAAAATAGAAAGAAGAGAAGAGGCGAGGGAGCAGCAAGAAAAAAGATTGGGATTCCACCAAAAAGTTGGGAAGGACCTGACGTACACAGCAACCCGCCCCTCGCCCCTCCTCTCATTCCCGTCGCCGCACCCTGCGTCGCCGGCCGGATGCCCCGCTTGAAGTCATAGGTACTAAGCCTGGGCCTGGTGGGCTTGGGGGTACCTCGACCTCACTAGCTCAGCGTCTCAGTTACAGCCGCGCCAGCCAGCAACCCAGCAGGTAAATACTATTGTTATCATTGTGCCATTGTTACCAGATACAATGAGCTACTGGCTAAGGTAAGTATGTATCAATGCTAACAGTTATCATGTCCAACATGACTGTTTGCTTT
This sequence comes from Fusarium guadeloupense, assembly GCA_021655865.1. NCBI lineage: Eukaryota > Fungi > Ascomycota > Sordariomycetes > Hypocreales > Nectriaceae > Fusarium > Fusarium guadeloupense. The sequence goes on along the minus strand of JAJJWM010000277.1, from coordinate 132,912 downwards.
TGTAAGCGACTCATGGTGACATAAAAGTTTAGTTATCCATTGCTAAGCCATTCATTCTCTTACAAAATTCCTCGTCACTCTGTTCAACATGGATGGATAACGTTAACAGCGAAAACGACACGCTGTCTGGTCTTGGTAATTCCTACCGCAACTCACCCCCACCACTCATACAAGTCCGTTAACGGGCAGTCGACAGTCCAAGCGGACGAGGCGGACAACGGAACCCCCACCGGCTGGCAGCTCAGTCGCTCCAATGGCCCGTCCAGACCTCGCTGTGTCCACCGAGACCCTCAAATGATGTCTTTAGCACTAGGAAATAGAATGCCGTAGATACTTAAAGTAAGGTACAGACTGTTACTTTAGCCGCCTTGGACATCTGGAAGTTGTATCAGTGTTATGGGAATTAGCCGCTGCAGTGTCATCCCCAACATCATCTCACCGAAAATTACGCCTTGCAAGCCAATCCTCTCAGCCGGTGGCTCCGATGGATCCAATACCATCCATCTCTTGATACATACATGAAGAAGTCTCACGACACCCATCAAATCCCTCTACACAGCACGTGGCATCAAATTCCGACGTTCAGGTGGTGAGCGATATGTCGCTGGTGCTCTCAGTGGGGAGTGTTCCGAGCTACATCACATATTGCGAGGTATCACTACTTGTTAACTTGAATTTATTGATACTTAGGTACTTTTCAATGTGAAATTTTAGAATCTTTTTGGTGCAATTTATATCTTGCTTGAACTTATTATCGAGTATGAGGTGTGGTTATTTTAATATGTTTCTAGCGATTTAAATATGTTGTTAACTAATCCGTTAGATTTATGTTATTTCTACACAAGCCTGTTGTTAATTCTACTCAAAAGTCATATACTGGTCTAGATCAGATTTCTTAACCTCAACTTATTCCTTTGTATTAAAGCCAGACTCAGCCAATCAGGAGCAAACGCCTGCCTTAGCCACAACAGCCACCCTAGCCACAGCAGCTTGAACCAGTACCCTCAGTGTAAAGGCCTTTGTTTTAGTATAATCAGGGCTTGTTTCAGCGTAATTAGTGCCTAGGTTAATCAGGTAGAAGTATAAGCCAGCCACTGAGTGTAATTAAGAGAGATTGAAAAAGCAAGAGGTTAGAGTCAAGATTGAGAAATCCGTTAAAGTGTAACACGTGACCTTTTATATGAGATTAGCAATCGGCTTGTGTAGGAATAGCATAGCAAGTACGGAGTAAGTAGGAACTGATTCCTCAAGGTACCTCGGTTATCATCTAAATCAAGTCGGGCCAACTATCGTCTAGCTTTATCGACATACAAGCCACAAAAAGCAAGCCCCAAATTCACCTCACATGTGGCTTCGGATCTATACTATGTATTAGCCGCATGCACTGTTTGAGGTTAACCAGGGCCCCAAAGCTATAATACTTCCCACACGTCGGGTTGCTCTGAACTTTTTGCAATTGTACGACCGACAACACCTTGACCATCCTCCGGCTCCCTGCCTTGAACCGAAACGTCCTCCTATCACCTCTAGCCAAGCCACTCCGGAATAGCGTTTCGCCAGCCAGCCGCTGCAGCCACAGTCGCAACCGCAACCGCAACTGCCCATCATGCTTCGAACCGTCACGGGACGCGCTGCCGCCTCGGGCCTTGTCAAGTCAGCTCTGCCTCGGGTCTCGCAAGCAGTGGCTCCCACATGCTCGATTGCCCCGCAGCTACGACATCAGACCAAGACTCGAGTTTCTGGTCTTGGACTCTCCAGAGCCATCCATAGCACTTCAGTCAGAATGTCCCAGACACGAACAGAGAGCGATGCCTTTGGCGAGATCCAGGTCCCCGCCGACCGTTACTGGGGAGCTCAGACGGAGCGATCTCTTGAGAACTTCCGCATCAACCAGCCTCAGGACCGCATGCCCCCACCTATTGTCAAGGCTTTTGGTATCTTGAAGGGTGCTGCTGCCACTGTCAATCTTCGCTATGGTCTTGGTGAGTAGCAATTAACCACCCGGTTTAGCTCTTGCTGACCAGAAACTCCAATAGATCCCAAGATTGGCGCTGCTATCCAGCAGGCTGCCAAGGAGGTCGCTGATGGCAAGCTCCTCGACCACTTCCCCCTTGTCGTCTGGCAGACCGGCTCAGGCACCCAGTCCAACATGAACGCCAACGAAGTCATCTCCAACCGTGCCATTGAGATTCTTGGCGGTACCATGGGCAGCAAGAAGCCCGTCCACCCCAACGACCACGTCAACCGCAGTGCCTCTTCCAACGACACTTTCCCTACTGTCATGCACATTGCTGCCGTCCTTGACATCGAGGGTGAGCTCCTGCCTGCCCTCCGCAGCCTGCGTGACGCTATCCAGAAGAAGGTTGATGAGTTCGAGGCCAAGAAGATCATCAAGATCGGCCGCACTCACCTTCAGGACGCTACCCCCCTTACCCTCGCCCAGGAGTTTTCTGGCTACGTTGCCCAGCTCGACTTTGGCATCAAGCGTGTCGAGAGCTCTCTTCCCGACCTGCGACTCCTCGCTCAGGGCGGTACTGCCGTCGGTACTGGCATCAACACTTTCGAGGGCTTCGCCGAGGCTATTGCCGAGGAGGTTACCAAGATGACCGGTACCGAATTCAAGACGGCTCCCAACAAGTTTGAGGCTCTGGCTGCCCACGACGCCATTGTCCAGGCTCACGGCTCCCTCAACACACTCGCTGCCTCTCTTTCCAAAATCGCTCAAGATATTCGATACCTTGGCAGTGGCCCTCGCTGTGGTCTTGGTGAGCTGAACCTGCCCGAGAATGAGCCTGGTAGCAGTATCATGCCTGGCAAGGTCAACCCCACTCAGTGCGAGGCCTTGACAATGGTCTGCGCCCAGGTTATGGGTAACCATGTCGCTACCACCATTGGTGGTATGAACGGCCAGTTCGAGCTCAACGTGTACAAGCCTCTGGTTATCCGTAACCTCCTCCACAGCTCCCGCCTTCTGGCTGATGGCATGCGTTCCTTTGAGAAGAATCTGATTGCTGGTCTCAGCGCCAACGAGGAGAAGATTGCCAGCATTATGAAGGAGTCGTAAGTTTCTTGCTACCTTGGTTATGATATGACAATGCTAATCGGTTTCTGTAGGCTCATGCTTGTCACTTGCCTCAACCCCAAGATTGGCTACGATATGGCCAGCAAGGTTGCCAAAAATGCGCACAAGAAGGGTCTCACCCTCAAGGAGAGTGCCCTAGAGCTCAACGCTCTGACTGAGGAGGAGTTCGACACCCTGGTCAAGCCCGAGCTGATGGTCGGGCCCAGCCCTTACAAGGGTTAAAGAGTACAGAAAACTCTCAAGAGAAGGACGCCCGATTCCGTCTACGATCGCGATGTCGTGTATAAAAACCTAAAAAGGCTTATAGATCAAATAGCCCGACCTTCATATCAGTGTATAAATGACGACCTTGAATATCAAACCACCAGATTCACCATCCATCCGTTTTCCCCTGGCGATATTTTAGTGAAGACGGTGTCCACCTATCGGCCCGTTACAGAAGAATGGCTACTACGGATCATATGCCAGGGGAGAAATGGAGATATAAGAGCGAAGGAGAAGGTGCTGAGATGATCAAATAATAAATAACATAAATAAAATATGTCTAATGATTGTAATTTTATTCGTGTGTATTCTTGCTAGTATAGCAGTGTTGTAGACTAAGATTCTTGGTGGTGCTGGTGGTATCGTCAAAATATACTTCCAAAATCCAAGATGGTCCTTTCTAACGCCAAGTTCGCCATATAACCCAATCCTTCTGACAAATATCGAGCTGTCTCGCGAAAACGCCTTATCCAAGCCTCAGGCATTTCTTCCAAAAGATTTTCCAACGTCTAGTCTTCCTCGCTAATCTCACTCTCGTCTCCATCAGGGCTCTCCTGCTGGCTATTCTCAAAGTTCTCAAACGCGTCTTCGAGCTCTTTGGCCAGATCAACTTCAGGCTCTGCTTCTTCTTCCTCTTCCTCTTCTACGTCCACATCCATTGGGTCGGGTCCAGGTTCGTACTGCTGACCGCGGTTGTTGGCTGGGCTAGGCAACTTAAACTCCAGGTCCTGGTCATCGTCCTCTTCTCCATCGGCGTCGTCACCCTCAGATTCTCGCTGATCCATGAATTCATCAAAGCGGCGAACAGAAGGAAAGGCGGGTGAGAAGTCGGTCCTGCGCGTAGTGCTGGTGTCTGCGCCCGGGTATTCAACGAGAAGACCGCCATCGTCGTCGTCATCCTCCTCTTCCTCTTCTTCGGGAGCCGGCGTGCGTTTCTTGGGCTCGGCAGGCTTCTCCGGCTGCGCGGGCATGGGCACGGGGAGAGAGAGCGCGATATTCTTTGGAGCCTGCTTCTTCTCGGGTTTGCGCTTGACTTCCTTCTTCTGGGTCGTGGGCTTGGCGCGTGCCTTGGGCGCGGGCTTCTCCGCATTGGCGGTACTCTTCTCAGGTCTTGCGTTGGTCTTTGATGCAGTTTGAGAGCTGCTGTCAATGTGAGGGTATTGCCGACGCAGACTGTCTGGGTCGGTATTGCCAGGAAGTCGGGTGACGTTCATGTTGAAGGTAGAGTCGACAAGATCGAGGACAAAGGCCTCACGGTTGGGGTCGAAGTAGAGGACATATTGACCACTCTCGGTGTTTCGCGTGCCTGTGAATGCATACTTTTCGTCGTTGTCGGTGTATGAGAGGTCGTACGAGGCAGTCTTGCCGGGGACGGAGGGTTTGAGGCGGGCCGAGCTCGGGGCTGAGTTGGAAGAGAGGGCGGGTTTGTGGTTGTCTTGAAGGATGTGAGCATGACTGAATGGTTGGGTAAGTGAGTGTAATTGCACGTACATTTTATACCGGTAAAGATCTCGTTGGACGTCTTGCCCAAGAGAGCGTCGCCGAGGATGACGGGATAGTTGCCCGTCTTTGTTGGGTCGATCAGGCCAGCCGCCGCCGCCGCCATAGTATGTGTAGTAGATGGTTGTGACGCGAATAATTGAGGGTATAATAGATGCTATAAGGTTATATAATAGTGTATGGGTCGCAAGTTGACCGTCAATGACTCCCGTAGTCAAAGGTCAGGTCCAAGCTGACAGAGGTAACGCGCGGAATAAGGAAAGGGAAGTCCGGAGGAGGGTCTGGAGTCTAGAATCCGAGAGATGGGGCCGATGGGTAGAAGTGGGGAGATGCCAGTAGGGGAGAGTTTGGGTGGAGGTAAGGTATTTAGGTACAGTCAGAACCTAAGTTGATATCAACAAAAGTGGTGAATAACAGTAAACATCTGTAGACATCGGTATTAGTTCATTCGTGATGCACTGAGAGGAGACTTTCCATCGCGTCACAAGTCTCTTCTTGTCATCCGCTAACAATTATTCCAACCCTAGTGAGGCAATCTGAGCCACCTGTGCCATATTGAGCATAAGAGACCAGTTGTAATTAACAAAGAAACATGGAGTAACAATAAAGTGTACAAAATTTCTTTGTTCATGCGTTTGCGTCAAGAAACTCAGACGGCAAGATCCTTTCATCCAGACATGAAATCTCCACCTCAGTCATTCGGACTTATCAAACTGCCAGACTATGAAGCTCCTCTGTCCTTCAAAATTTCAACAACGCAACTTCAATATGTACTTGTGATGAATACCAGTCATTTCCTGCTTATCAAGTTTCATAAAACTCGTGACTTGTGGATTTTCCCAGTAATCGTGATGTAGATGGTATTACAGCATCAACCTGTTTGGCAATGGTTCAGTTGCTGAGACGGAAACCCGCTGCGTCTTGACCAACCAAGCTTCAAGATATTCGGCAAAGAAAAGAATTAATGCGAGGATATCATGGCTTTAACTTAGAGTAGCTAATCTCACTTGCTTCTCTCTGAGATCTTGCTTTGGTATGCGAATGACTGACGGTCGTTTGAGTCGCCTTGTCTAAGTTTCTATATTCATATCCAGTCATGGCCATGGCCGCAAGCTGTCAGCATCTAATGCAGTCGCATATAAACTCATCAAGAACACTATAATCTGGTTTTCAAATTACTTTTAGAATCGGTGCGACTTTAGTAGATGTTACTATAAGCCCTGTTGTCTTTATGAATATTGGCTTTCACTTAACTGATGGATATGCTAGCAATACCTAACATGCGCCAATACTCATGGATACACTGAAAAGCAGCTTCACTGTTTCAATGGTCTTGGCAAATGGCCTGGATCTAGAGGCCGATTTGTCAGCTTCGCCTTCTTGGGATCCCTTACATCCTTTTGTCAGAGTTCAGGGGGGCAGATTTGATGCATAAGGTCAGGGTCTCGCTTCTTTAATGAAGGCTCTCAAGATCAAGAGACACAAGAGAATGAAACCTAATGGAGCTAGATCAATACGAAATACTTCAAAAAAGTATTGGAGGCCGAAGATCCTGGATTCCCTACCTCGCCTTTGGCATCAGGTGAAGGCGGAAACGTTACAAAGCGGGATCTAGTAAATCCCAACAGCTAGTCTTCACAATATATAGTATATAGTGTGCTCGTTTATCAGTTGTCTAGCGACATAACCCTGGGCCTAGGGCGCAGCTTTCCGTCACACAGATGGGTATCTAACGCGTCGCCTTACACTGAAGAAGTCAAGTCATGCGTTGAAGTCAAGCCGACTCACTCGTCTTTCTCGCCTCCAAATACAGGCATGGGAACAATAACTCATGAATCACTCGCTAGATGTCTGCCTAGAGTTCTTAAGATCCCTCGCATAAGTATATGCAGTCGGTCAGATGTAACCTAGTCAAAAGAATCAATCAATGCAGGGCTATGTGACTTTCTCAGCATCATCAGTATATTCAAGTAGGGCAGAATACATTACGCAAGCGTCGAGTGATTGGTGGCATATTGATATGCCGCCCTTATCAAGCTGTATGTCTTGGAAGAAGCGATAACGAACGTGTTTAGACGAGGAATCCGAAGGAAGAGCGAGGACTAGGATCTAGGATTATATCATGCAGCAAGCCTAGTAAACATGGCTCAAGATGACCCCTTTTGGGCTGCGAAACATCATAGGTAGTGGAGATCGAGACAATAAGGGACATATCTCGGAGTCGATGCATGTTACGTGTCACAGTCTGAAGGACTTTGTCGGCGAAAACGGTTGCGTAGTTGAACTAAACTACGAGCCTCAAAGATCGATGAGCGAGCGATGTCGGTAAATTACACCGACATTCAGTATTCCTTCTGCTCGAGTCCCTTACTTGGGTACCCGCTTCTCATGTTTCTCTCGTCCAGTCGCATCATAAGGATCTCAAGGACTAAGAATAATCATGCATTAGTATTGAAATCTCTCTCGTAAGAATTTTCTCTTTTGTCATATTTCAAGGCAAAGCATTATGTTCCTGTTCCTGTTAAGACCGGCTGACGTGTAAAGACAGCTGACAGCTGTTGGCTGGGAGCCAAGAAATCAGCCCAAGACACGCTGCAATTGCAACTGCAGCTTGGCATATGTTAGTTGGACTTGTGCACCGACAGCTTGGTTATAGGCGTCGATCATAATCCCAGCCTTAAGAATATTGGAGTGCAGTACAGCATAAAGGTGGGATGTTAAGATTACGAGCAGCTAAAACATACATGAGTGCATACTCGATCTGCAACTATAAGAGAAACGCTACATATAATAAAATGGCACAACGGGGATCAAGGGCCTTGCAATGTCTTGTTATACCTTTTATCAAGGGAGGGGAGGATAACCGTTGGTGATGGTTCGGGAATCGACGATCCAGCGTCGATCACTCATGCAGCCCGCTTTTGTTAGAGGACAGGTCTAGATTTAGATAGATTATGAGAAAACACAACCCACCGATTTACCGACGATGAATGGCCGCAAAAGTTCGGCGTCATGCGTAATCATCACGATAGTGGCATTTGATGTCTCTGATTTCCTAGACGCCTATTCGACAGATATTAATCTCGTCTCGAGCATGTGAGCACGCCCAGGAAGGGTAGGGCACAATAAGTTGGCCGACAGAGCGGGCAACCCGATGAGCTAAAGAAAGTAGACAACAAGATAATTAAATCCATCCAATGTGAATGAATATTTGGTCTTTGCTTGACACGTCCTGCGATTGGATTAGGAAGTTCATGTTGTGTAGACCCCACCACTCCACTAACCACCTTAATTAACTGTTAAGCTTTGGCCAGATTCTTTGACTCGAAACGTTCGACGCTCAATCAAGGCACAAAACACAGGCTCGTCTGTGAAGAAGCTAACCTTAGTTCCCGTGGGTTGGGGGTGGGAGGGAGCATAGCTCCCGCCAATCGAGGCCGAACAACGACAAAGATGGCGTTGGATCCTTGAGTGGTCGCAGCTACGGAGACTGGTAAGTTGGGCTAATGGTTAATTAGTGCATCAGCCGATGCCTCGGGCTGGAATATGATTTATTTGTATAAGCTGAAAGAGTAGAAGTGGTTTCACTGGCATTAGGTTCAAGCCGAGGGAGTCCGTTAGCTGTCAACAGAATCCCTGTGTCAATCACTATATGTACATTGCCATGCTACAGCACCTTAGCTATCATCACCCAGGAGTTCTGCAAAGATAGATGAAAACATGATCGTCAATAACAATACAGGCAACATATGCTTAACAGACAAACGTAAGCATTACTAAGGCCTCCCTTTCATGCCGAGGAATGACGTGAAACCATCATCACCAATGTCTAATGCGGGTTCCAGATCTCCATCTCTCATCTCATCTGCCGACTTCTCCCTTGCGGTCCGACTCTCAGATCTCATTTACTCGTGATCGTGTCTAGATGCCAAGTTGTGACTTGTTCTCATCGGTCAGCAAGCGTCAACGGCGGATCCGGTTTTTCTTACAACTCTCCGTACCGAGATTCAGTCCTTGTGGAGTATCGCTGCTCTTCGAGGCTATCCCCCCGAGACATGCAAATGATCAGCCGTTGAGAGAAGTCAAGATCCGCGGATATCACAAACAGATCACATTCTCGTATCAGATTCAAACGCAAGGCCAGGCATCGATCGAAAGTCTGGAGACTTTTTTCTCGTACCAAGGCTCGCTCTGACGAGTTTTACGTATCTGCGGGATAGGGCACAGAGTTTCGTTAGGGCAACCTGATGAATCGGGAGCAGCTCGTATTTGCTTCTTTCTCACTCGGCTAATTCGCCCAGTCTCAGGAACAGGGCTTTCCGGCCGTTGAGTAAATGAGGATGTGATGATCACTAAGAAAAAGAACTTATTGCCTGGACATGCAACATGGGGGCTGGCGCAAAGCAAGTCGACTGTCAAGTCCCCGAGAGAATACCTAGCTAGCTGACTGGTCTCAAACAATAGCTCAGATGATGGTGAGTCGCAAATTGGTTTTTGACGTGAGGAGAGACTACAATATCTAAAGAAAACGAGGCCATCGTGACTAAAAGACCAAGTACCTTTGGTATGTACCACAGCATAGGTTAACGATTCTGTATCAGCAATACAAAGGTGGCTTTCGCTGTGAGATTCAATTCCGTAGAATCAACTGACTTATATAGGTAACTACGTGCTAAAAACAAAAAGATCATCATGAGTTAAAAACAAAGGTTAAATATTGCAAAGAGGCTAAACTATAGGAATCGGCTCCGAAGCCAGCGCAGGTCTTACGTCATGATAGACGAGACGATCAACACATTCCTAGGTCTCTCCACATTGTTAGTTCAATATGAAATAACGTCGTGCTCTGAATTGACTACTCTAATGATCGCAAGCAGACTCTGGCGGTTTCTTTTAGACAGCGCAATTCGTTAAGAAAAAGGTTAGCAACAATGGCAACGAAATGGAAATGCACATCAGCACATATGCTTCTTGGCGATGGAGCCGTCCCGGCCGAGAACCCCAATTATCTCATTCGGCAGCCCCCCTGTTCAGCCTGTGGCGCCTGACCCCGTCTGTCTGCTGGTACGGGTACAGGGACAGGAACAGGAACAGCTTGGGGGTAATTAATCAGGTACCTTAGTATCCGTAGACTGCCGCTGTCGTGGGACGATGAGCAGCAGAGGCCAGTGCCAGAAGCACAATGTATCCCTTGGACTTACACATGTGTAACTTAATAGACGTTATCCTCCGATGCAACGCCAAGGGAGAAGAGCATATGCACAAAGGGAGAATTTTTAGTCTCCCTACCTACCTTGTCGTCAACTCCGAAATCTTTCGCATTCCCGCTTATAAACATCCATCATTCATTCTTCTCGTGACTTGAACCCCCTTTCTCCCCAAGTCCCCTCGACTCCACAGACTCGACTCCCGACGAGTGTCGATGACGGACAAGAAAGAAAAAAAGGCCCAGGACCCTAGTCCCTTTCCCCACCCTTGTCTTTGAACTTGTCTTGCCGCCCTTGTAAGTCAGCCAAACCCTGGCATTGCAGGCCCGCCCTCGGGGTCGTGAGCTGATTGACTGAGAGCTGGATGTTTGCTTCTTTGCTAGCTTTGCTGTGTGCGTAATGGTGCTGATAGTTGTCGGTTGTTGGCGGGTTTTGTATCGTGACTCCTCAAGCGGTGCCTGATGACTTCATGATATGGATGAGTGGTGGTTAGAGATCTATTCGTTATCAAGAACCTACTGTATTAATGCTAAGCCGAGGCAGATGAGTTGTACTGTACTGCAAACTGAGTTGGTCGGTCCCTTGATGCATGACAACTAGTTTCTTATTTCCAACCCTGTTTCCCTCAACTTAAATCGTGCATATGCTCTTTTCCTGTCTTTGATCTGCTCTACCTTACGCATTGCGGTTTGGTCTGGCTGGATCTCCTACACTCTCTTTTCGGAGCAGATATCCCTCCCAGACAGAGCCAAGTGGAGGGTCAGTCCCCCAACCTTGGAGTCCCCTCCCGCCTGTGACTTGATTATTATTAAGGAAACACATCCCGGCCTCTTTTTTCTTCCCTCTCTCTCGTCTCTCGGCTTTCTTGGATTGCATTGCATCTGCGGACTCGACTGGACTCGACTGGACTCGACTGGACCCCATTTTCCCATCCCTCCCTTGGCTATCTCGGACTGCTAGTGGTCGGCTTGCGTCTGGCTCACCTTTGCGCCCACCGGACCTTCATTTCTATATCGAGTACCGATCCATTGCTTTCGCACGCACGTTCATTCTCTGGGCTCGTATTTCTATGGTATTGTACTTGGCTATTCTATACTTACACTTACATCCATCTGCTTGCTGTATCTGCCCAAAGAGCCCTGACTTGGTGGCGCATCCTCATCATCTCTCAATCGTCATTCATTCATACCATATCTCGCACCTAAAAACTAACCAACAACGTTCCAGCTACTGGCATTGGATCAAGAAAAAAAGGTGTCAGACACTATCAATTCCGGCTGCTATTACAACCCAACGAGCACCTACCCCAAAGAAACGTTGGCTGCCAGCTGAACCGCCCTGGGCTGTAAAGTTCCATCATCGAATCGTCAAAGAGACGGGACCACCCAATCCCATAAGATCCCATTAGCAAGCCCAGCATCACCCCACGCCCGCTAATTAACCACACGACAACTTCATTTCCATTGCTTTTTTCTCACCTCACTTTAACGACCGATTATCCTTCGACTAATAATTCTACTTTCTCTTCTTGATGATGCCCTGATCTGAAGATAACATCATTCGACTCGATTCCACGAACTCGCCTCGCCTCATCTCACCGCCATCCTTCTTTCCGCCCCTGGCGATCGAGTCGTTTCTCTCTTCCCGAGCCATGATCGCTACGGTGCTTCGTCAGAGCCCGATAATTGCTGTCGACATGGCCAATTCTACAACCACGACGCCATTAACCACCACATGCGTCGGCGCCGGCGTTAACAGCGCCGCAGACACTAACACAAGTGCCACTCCTCCCGAACTAAGCGATCTCGACTATTTCATCACCGTTCTCCAGCTATCAGATGGCCAGACTGAGAACCAGATCGAGGATGATCTTATTTCCAAAGCGAATGCTCTTGGTATCTCGAGTGCATCCGTCGCCGACAAGCGCATCACCTCAAGTGTTGAATCGGCCTCTACCGTGTATAATGCTCGAACGTTTTCTATGCTTTCTGGCGGTTCTGCAAGTACCGCTTTGACCACACATTCATCTCTCTTCGGCCCGCCTACGCCAGACCCAGCCCTCTCCAGCGGCAGACAATCCAAAGATTTGAGCTTCGCTCAGTACGATCGATACCTATCGGTAATCGATCCTCATCACAACCATCCAAAGTTCATCCGAGAGTCGCTTCCGCCAAATCCTACTGCCCAGAGCATCTTTAGCGGAAAGACCAAGCGCAGCCTGTTTAGCGTCAAATCAGGCTTTAAATTGCGATGGAAGAAAAAGTCTCCGCAGCCACTCGAGGTTATATTGTGTGTTCTAACCCGGATCCAGACTAACATGGTCTCACAAAGCCAGAGCCGTGCTGACGCCCTTGTCATAGGACCTGTGTGAGCTGCCGTGCCGACTTCAAAAGCTCCAAATCATTACACAACATCTCCTGCGGCCATACATACTGCGATAATTGCCTGAGATCACTCATCCATACAGCCATGTCTGACGAATCTAGCATGCCTCCGAGGTGCTGTGCTCAGCCATTACCCGGCTCCGTGATCAGGGACTTGCTCAGCCGTGACGCCCAGCTGGAATTCCTAAAGGCTATCGTCCAGTACAGCACACCCTGGCAAGCGAGAATATTCTGTTCTAACCCTTCTTGTGGCGGGTTCATTCCACCGCATCAAAAGCTGGATCACAAGTACCCGTCTAATGTAACTTGTCGCAAATGCAACACAAGGGTCTGCCTCATGTGCAAGCGTAACGCACATCCAACAGGGAAGGACTGCCCAGAAGACTGGGAACTGGACCAAGTCATCAAGACAGGGGGTAAGCCTGGATGTAGACGGTGTTACAAGTGTCGAGACTTGGTCCCGTTGGTCGAGGGAAACACACGCATGACCTGTCGGTGCAAAGCCCAATTCTGTTATACCTGCGGTGGCGTGTGGGACGTTATCACCGGCTGCCCTAATTCTTGTGGTATGGAGGAAGAGATGGAGCGAAGGAGGAAGGAAGAGAGAGTTCAACTGGCCGAGTATGAGGAAGAAAAGGCTGTTCAAGAAGCTGCAGCGGCTGCAACATCTGTCGAACGACTCGAGGCCGAAGAGCGAACGCGGAACAAGCACGATTTTTCCAAACTTACCCAGACGCAGCAGCAAGAGATGACCCGATTCCTCGAATTCGTTGAGCAGGGTAGAAAGCGCATGAAAACTCGCTTTGCTGCGCAGAAGCGTACTCTGGTGAAGCAGCACGCCGAACATGAGGAGAAGATGAAGGACAAGCACGCCAGATCCGTCAGTCAACTGGAGGACCGGCAGGTGGCCGCCGAGATGGACCTCCGGAATACTCTAGAAGCGAGTGAGCGGAGCGTCAAGATTCGGTTAAAACACATGGAGGCTTACTGCGACGGCCTAGGACGTAATAGTGAGAACTCGAGCCTGGACTCGACTTCTCAGCCTCATCGCGTGGTCACTGAGCGTGACCTTCGGGAACTGGGCCAGCAGTACAACATCCGGGATGGTATGGAAAGGTCGCACCAAGCCAAGATCAATGTCATGAGGGACCGCCAGGCCAAACGCATGGAGGAACTCATCGATCGACAAGAGACCGAGTACGAGAAGCTCCTGGACCGAAATCGTGATGAGCTGGACGAGTTGGCAGCTCGAGAGGCACAGGAGGAGGCGGCGCTGGCTAACACATTTTCTGCGCGAAAAGCCAAGCTTGTCCGCCGATGGGAACTAGCCATTGAAGTTCTTCGCAAAGAACTTGAAGCCCAAGACGGCGTCAAATACGCACCGATCCCCACGCCGACATGGCCTGACGAGAAAACACCGGATCCCTCGTCCACCAAGTGAGAGGATTGCGAGTATCCCTTGGCATGCTGCAAGCAAGCGTGACCGAGTAATTCACTTGATGGACCCGCACAAACACATTCACGACATAGCCGATTTTTGTTACATCATTCGATTCAGTTTTCCTGTGACGACAGAAACTCTATAGCGGTTTCAGTTCCTTTTAATCTGTTTTTCATCATACAGCTTTTCCTCTATAGCATGATACCAGGCTCAGCAGCCATGGGGAGCGGATGGTTCTTGAACTCGGCACCATCAGGTTTTTCTTATTTTGGAGTCACAAGCATTGTTTAAGCATCAGCATAGCATTATGGCCGCGTATTTGTTTTGCTCCTATATTTGCGGAGCCGGTTGAAGGGGGACATGAGCACATTTTGATATGATGCCCCATTTGCGATTTGATTCATACCCAGACGTTGGTCTCGATAGAATGGATATCTCGGATCATAGAACGATGAGAGAGGGTTACCATCCTACGGTAGCCGTGTGGAAAGTCTGGATGACTGGACATGATTGTTTATACCCCGGGCTTAATAGACAAGAATTGAATGATCGACTGGATGAACCAAACTCTTGTACACAAATTTCGAGTTCTCGTTTACACTCCGGCTAGCCACATGGAATGAACGGCATCTAGCATGGGCAACTTACATCAAACATGCCATTTAGAGCATTGCCATGCCGGTAGATGTCGGAGCATCCAGAAGGCTGCTTGCCGTTTATCAGACTTCGATACAAACTACGGTACTGTATTCTGCATCGACAGAAACGATGGAAAGGGCTGACGTTGGCGTCCAACCCCAGCCCCTTGTTACACATGTACATATGTCGTGCGATAGCAAGGGGTGTGAACTAATCTCTCTCCGTAAGCTCCGTTTTGTTTGCTCGTTCAGGGCTGGGGTTGCATCGTCGAAAGAGAGTGGCAAACACGGCTCGAGAGTCGGAGAATACAATATTGCTCGCTGTCTCAATTCGCTTTTACGTGCATATGTAGAGGACTCTGGATATGGTACGAAGGAGGTGTTGTTCTGCAAACAGCATGTGGCTGTACATTGCTTTTTGCATCTTTTTTGGAAACAGGCGGCTCGGCATTTCAAATTAACTTTCGTAGTTTTTGGCTTGGGAATTACACGCATCCTTTGCTAGGTCAGTTGGTTGACTAGAACAGAAGAGGTCAGGATCGGGCATGAAACACGAAGGGCTAGCGGTTATAAATAGGAGGAGTTGTATGTATTAAAGTAACTACGTACTCAGTACAGATAGAGACAACAATCGTGAACTGTCGGAGAAACGGATGCTTGTGATCAGGCAAGGGTGTCTTTATTTTAAATGTATATGATATATCAGATCAGAAGATATCACCATATGTGGTGTTGTTGTGTTGGGTGTACGTGTGTAAGCAATAAACCACCATTACCTTTCATGACGGCAGAAATGGCTGCATACCTAACCAATGCCAGTCAGTATCTCCTTAGTATCCTTAGTACCTTAGGCTGCTTGCTGCGCCTGATGCCGAGCTAATGCTGGTGCCCGCTGCCAAAAGGCAATGTTTCAACGGTCGAAGAACGTTTGGATGGATAGGACAGCTGTTGATAGGCTCGGTCAAAGTGGCATCATGTATCATATCAGCTGAAATAAGAGAGTCAAGGCTGACAAACAGACTATGACAGTGAAAGCTTGATGTTTGGAAAACTGTGGTGAACCGTTGGTGATATGTAGCATTCTTAACTGTTGTGGATGAATATACGTAAGCCAGCATTTCCCTGCAAACAAGAAGGGATAGTCAGTCAGGCACCGTTTAAACGTCTTGCGAGGTTCAAGGATGATGTGATTGACGATGTTCCATTACATCCAAAGACAATACCAAGCCTTTAACTCTGATGAGGTCGAGGTTTATTACATTACATTTGAACCCCATTCATTAGTCGTAGGGCAGTCACCAAAAAAAAGGGTCCCCTGAAGGCCAAGGAGGGGATCATGGATTGGACTGAAAGAGGCTGGACTGGCGGGGACCCCTAAGGTACCTAAGGTAGGCTTGGGCCGCTAAAGAACAGTTGGTGGCACCTTGAAACGTACCCGAACTCAGCCACAATCAGCCCAATTGCGCGCTGTGCTCTGTTGCTCTCCACTGGGATTGAGGCCGGACCAGATGGATCCATCCATCATGGATCTCCATCTCCATCTCCATCCCCATCCCCATCCCGTCTCCATTTGCATTTCCATCATCATCTCCCTCCATGTCCTTCTATTAATTTGGGAGGGCGTCGCTGATAGATTTTCTCCCTTTGGGTCTGCGTTGTCTTTTGCAACTACGGGCGCGTAACTGTGTGAGAGCATCGCCATCACCACCACCATCGTATCGCGTCTATTCCCGCGCTCGTCCATCATTTCCGAAAGGCCGCTGCCTCGACGACAATCGGCCCAGTCAGTCCGTCCCACCCCTGGCACCGAATCATTGACCCCCCCGCTACGCTACGGGCTGCGAAGCTCTCCCCGTGCATCAGAACACCTCCAGCAGCAACAGTACCAACTTCTCAACATCGCCATCACTGTCGTCGCAGCTGCAAGACTCGTCGATAACTCCATCTTCTGTAAACTCCATTCGCCGTTATTGCCGCCGTTGATTCCACTCTCATTCACGGCCTGCGGCATCACCTCCGGATCAATCGCTGTTTCAAGACCTGAGGAATGTGAGCGTCTGCCTCGACAAGTCTGACGCACATAAAACTCCTCGAGACTCGACAATTTTCAATATACAACCCCGCCAGGCACATTTTCACGACTTGCGCTTACTACCATGAACGAATTCCACTCGTCGGCCAACGACGCCCACTCCGACCAATATGCGCGCGACCGATCTGGCAGCATGATGTCCCTGGGCACTATCCCCATGGGACCTCCAGGCCCGCCGTCTGATAATGGTGGTGCTGCCGTGGACGATGCCATGAATAAAGACCAGAATCCGGATGGCGAGAGCGCTTCCCCTACCCAGACTTCTGCCCAAGCTGGTGCGAGTCCAGAGCAGCTAAAGCAAGTCTCGGACGTTTTGTCCTCCGATGTATATTCAGCCTGCTGTCAGATTCAACACTGAGATATGTGCTAATGGTGTTTTGCAGATTGGTATCGTCACGCTCCTGAATCGCCTCAAGCAGAGCATAGCTTCCGCAAAAGTAAGCCTTCCCTCCGGTCCCTGTTCACCTTGTTCCACACCATCGCGACCGGAGTTACTAACTTGTCATTTCTCAGGAATTCGCCTTGTTCCTCAAGAAACGATCCAGCCTCGAAGAAGATCATGCCAATGGCATCAAGAAACTTACCCGTACCACCCAGGACGTCATGCGCCGACCCGACCATCGACAGGGCACCTTTGGCAGCGCATACGAAGCCATGGCAAGCACCCACGAACGTATGGCCGAGAACGGTCTCGAGTTTGCCAAGGAGCTGCACCAGATGCACGACGAGCTTATGGAGCTTGCTGGTGTGGCCGAACGCAGCCGCAAGTCGTGGAAGCAGAATGGTCTGTCTGCCGAGAACAAGGTAGCAGAGATGGAGCAGACCATGCGCAAGAGCAAGGCCAAGTACGACTCTCTTGCCGAGGACTATGAGAGGGCCAAGATGGGCGAGGCGCGTCAGAGCGGCAAGATGTTTGGCCTCAAGGGACACAAATCAGCCCAGCAGCATGAGGGTGAGCTGTTGAAGAAGGTTCAGGCAGCCGACTCAACATATCATGGACACGTTCAAGCGTTGCAAGCTGAGAAGGCTCAACTCGTGTCAACGACACGCCCGGAAGCCGTTCGAGCACTTCAAGATTCTATTAAGGAGATTGACGCAGGCGTATCATTGCAAATGCAAAAGTTTGGTAAGTGGTTCTTTGAATTCAATGATTATACAGCATCAGCTCATGTTCCTAGCTTCCTTCAACGAGCGCCTCCTACTAAGCAACGGTCTGAGCGTCAGCCCCATTCAGGGTCCAGGAGGCCAAAGCAGCTCTTCTCAGCGCAGCCTGCGACAGGCTGCCTCTTCCATCGATAACGAGAAGGACTTGAACGACTATGTCACTGCGCAGCTGAGGAGTATGCCTCCAAGCGTGGGTGAGATCAAGTATGAGCGCAATCCAGTAAGTAATTCCGTGAAGCAGAGATTCGAGCTTATTTAACGCCCATGGTAGGCTCTTAACCCTCCAGGTTCCAGCAATCAACATGTCCCAGGTGGCCCAGTTCAACAGCCCGCAGCTGTCATGCAATCACCATTATCACAGACACCACCTCAGGGAGGCTTTTCGGCACAGCAGCCCCTGGGCCCAGGATCAAGGACCAGCACCCTTGGTCTTGGTCCTATCACTGGCGTTACTGGTGGTGATTCATCATTTCCGGGTGGACCTTCTGACGATCCTCGTCCATTCTCACAGCCTCATAACAGGAGCTTCAGTCAAGGAAACATGCCGATACAACAAAGTGGACCCGGACAACAGTTCCCTGGCCGAGGTCCTAACCAGCAAGGTCCTGGCCAAAGATATGGCAATGGAGGCTCTATCAGTTCAGCTGGTCCCCCACAACTAGGTGCCTTGCCATTCCAGCCTGGAGCCTCTCCTCCCCAACAATCAGGCCCTCACCCACCTCCTCACGAACGTACAAGTAGCGGCGTCAACCTGGGACAAGGACCTCCAGGTGCTGGACGATCACCACCTCCTTACGCAACAAGTGGTCATCCTCCTCCCGGAGCTGGGGCTTCTGTACCCTCAAAGCCAGTATTCGGTCTGCCATTGAGCCGCCTTTATGAGCGTGATGGCCTCGCAGTCCCGATGGTGGTGTACCAGTGCATCCAGGCAGTGGATATGTACGGCTTGAATGTCGAAGGCATCTACCGTCAGTCCGGTTCCATGGCTCACATCCAGAAGCTTAAGAACATGTTTGACACAGGTATGTCTTGTTTGTCTCAAGCAAGGGGTTACAACTGACCATGAAACAGAATCTTCAAACCCGGCTCTTGACTTTAGGAATCCCGAGAACTTTTATCATGATGTCAATAGTGTTACTGGCCTGTTGAAGCAATTTTTCCGTGATCTTCCCGACCCACTGCTCACCCTTGAGCACCATGACAGCTTCATTGCTGCTGCTAGTACGTTCTCTTTTTTGTCGTGTGTTCCTCCAGGATGGTGCTGACTTGTACACGTAGAGCATGAGGATGATACAGTCCGCCGTGACTCGCTCCACGCCATCATCAACAGCCTTCCAGACCCCAATTATGCCACTCTCCGTGCTCTCACTCTTCACCTGTGGCGAGTAATGGACAACAGCCACAACAACCGCATGAATTGCCATAACCTCGCCGTCATCTTTGGCCCCACACTCATGGGCACTGATCCCAGCACCGCTATTGCCGACGCGGGCTGGCAGATCAAGGCCATCGACACTATCCTACAGAACACGTTGCAGATCTTTGATGAGGATTAGACTTGTGCTTTAGCCACCTAAGTGTTGGTTAAAAAGGCTTAATGGGTACCGTATCGTTGGTTGAGGGAGGAGAACTATGGTTCATTTTCTATCCATGTTGGCTCTTCTTTTTCTTGTTGCATGGCGTCCCGTATCTAATGCATGTTCGTTTCTAGTCCGTATGTTTGGAATTCGCTGTAAGACTACCAGGCAGCCATGTTGAGCGCATCCCTAAAATTCTATGCGCTTTTTTACCATCTCCTTGCTTGTATCGTATTGCTGGTGGCGGCTTATATCCTGCCTACCCGGTAGCATAGTATCGGTGCCCCTCTGCTCAAGTATCAGTAGCCTGATTTTTCGATCATCAATTGACCTTAGACAATTGTATATTCGGATGTAACAGACAACCGAAAGTCTCCAGGCTTGAAGGCATTGATATGGCTCTGTCGAGTATTGTCGGCCTCTGTTCTGTTGACACCTGCTACATATATCTTGTTACGTTACCATGACAGCAAACTTGGCCCAGATCGTGTAATATCAACCATAAAAAGGAGACGCCAGTGTGAAAGAACCACGTCAAGGGCTTAAATAGGTTTGTAAAGCTTTCTCGTACATAGAAGAATTCAGAGAAAATTACCGTTCCGAAAGCTCGATGCGATATACACAGGCTGTAACCAGTTTAGTGCTAGAGTTCATGAGCTATCTATAATGACTCATTAAAACATCTCATGGGCCAAAAAGAAACCAAGGTATAGTATCATTTTGATTCTTTCTTCCTCACACAATCCATGATTATCAAAACAACTCCACCTGGCCAACTATCCTCCAGGGGTCTTGACTGTCGACCAGTGCTCATGAGCAGCAGCTACACATACTGAACACCCAGCTTGTCATTGTAACTCCTATAAGCCGGTTGTTCTGGTCGTCACTAATCAAGTTTAAGGCTGTGAATGTATGTTTGATTTTCAAAAGTGAAGAATTCTCGCTTGTATTCACACAACTATCTTACTAGTCACGGTAGGAGAATGTAATTCATGGGCTTCAAATGCGTGGAATGGAGCTCTTTATATAGAGGACGCATGATCTATGCAGTTGAGCCGAGTTGTAAAGATCCTATAATGCAAACTCGCTATATCTCGAGTGTACTTAGTAACATGGTTGAAAATATGATTGACATATGCAATGTCACTATAGGTCAATGGGAGTAGTTGGTTTCTCAGCTTGCGGGCATATCCAGATAGATTGTGATGAATCAAGTAACTTGATTAGACTTCTATGCTTCAACTCCATCGAGCGGTACAAACAAATGCAGGGAAGGCTCTCAATTCCTCATCAACACGCCATGATCCGATGTCTTTCATACATGATATATGCCTAGGTATCGTGCGTGTTCTGTGCTCGACGTATCATCAACCGTTTCACCAGTCCTCTCTTTGTACGCAGCGCCATGCAAAAAAAGAAGAAAACAACAGAATAAAAAACACATAAGACAAGGGAAGAGAAAAACAAATGAACAATAATGAAATGCCCATCTCCCCCAAAAGCAAGAAAACAATGAGACCCCTTGGTGTACCATGCCCCGTTTAGCCCAGAATGAACAACAATAATAATAGTAATATCCGTCTTGCAGTGCATATTATCGCTTGTGCAAACATGCCTGAGTTCCGTAACAGGGGGTATAGCCGTGAGAGTAAACAAAAGAGAAGCGAGAAAGTGCCAGAAGTATGAGGATAGGAAAAGGTGGTGTAGAGTGTTTGTGGTAGTTGTGCAGCGTCACGATGTGTTGACGCCGATAATATCGTATAGTAAATGTACTTGAAGTACTTTCTGCCCCTGGGCATTTCACTGGATCTTGATGGCTTCAAAGAGCCCAAGACTCAGACTTGTATCGTTCTCGCCCACATTGGGAGTTGGCTCGCTAAGCACCTCCCAGCGCCGGAGAATGAAAGGACTGAGGCGCTCGTGAATTGCCGGCCCAATGCCGTACTGCGCGCCCATGCTACGAGCGGTAGCACCCTGTGGCGTTGCTGCCTTTTCTCGGTGGGAAAGCATCAGATTGTCCGATAGCGAAGGGGGCGGCGAGCTGAAAAGGTAGTATAGCCGAGGGTCGGATGAGGTTCCTTGATTGGGCAGTCCGCCAGAGGTTAACAAGATGGCCTTGGCACAGTTGGCTCGCAAGTCCTCTGGAAGCGCGTCCACCAGCAGGATCGCAATATCAAAGACCTGCTGAGCAAGCGAACCAGCTGTAGCGGGCGGTAACGTTTCCAGTTCAAGCAGTAAACCGCAGAGAACAAGAATGATACGGGCTCGTGTATCGTGGACAGGTAGGATAGGAGGTCGTGTTGCCGATGCAGTCGGAAGAGGTGCCGAGGGAGGCTCAGAGGATAGACTGTGGAGGGTTATAAAGCGAAGCATCGCGGGTAGCCAGTGCTGCAAGACAGTCGTGTAGCAGTTGGGTCGTTCTTGGGGCCCTGCAGCGATGATCTCCCACAGGTCTGTTAGTTTCTCGACCATGCCCAGCGATAGCTGTGCCATCTTGGGAGGGGCTTGGCCCGAAATGATAGCCTCAACTACCTCCAACAAGTTCTCGGCCATGCGGAGGGACTGCCTGGACCCCGTATCGGCAAACTCGGGCGCCTTTGACGAGGGAATCAGGTCGAGAAATCCAGAATGGGCTTGTGTCTTGAGATGCTGTGTGATATCATCGCTCAAGCAAGGTAGCAAGCTGGTCCACATGATGTTGCCTGCTTCAATAGCTCGGTCCATAGCCTTAGCAAAGATTTCAAAGCGAGACGAGCCCTGGTCATGTCCTTCATTGGCGCTGGGCTGGGGCAAGGACAAGTCCAAGTTAAGCTTGAGCTGACAGAACGGGAGGGTAAGCTCATTAGCGATTTGCAGGATGTGATCGAACGAAATTTGAGTCTCGCCAGAATCTCCTGGGATAAGGAGCTTGGTCGTCACCTTGCGCACGAGGCCTACAGCTTCAGCAGGCAGGGATTTGATGCCCAGTGCATTCGAGACGGCAGAGGAGTCCACCAGAACAAGAGTTCGCAGGGTCTCAAGGAGGCTCTCCTGGCACGTAACGTTGTCAAGCGGCAGCTCAAGGTTGTTGCCATAGTTTCTCAAGGCAGAATACTCTAACAGGGCATTACGGACAAGATTTAGGAGCCCTTTGGACTGCTCAAATTTGGCACACTTTTGTTCAGTATGAAATCGATAACTCTCCTCTGCTGAGAGACCCGTCGCCGCGGGGAGAGGCATAATAACAAGCTGCAGAAGCTCTTGAAGGTAGGTTGCAGAATTATGCTGGTTCACCGACGGATCCGAAGGCAGATTTTGAAGACTCGCAGACGGTGGGCTCGCGGTGCTCATGATGATGGGCATTGCCAAACATCCTGTGCTGACGAGAAGCGGGAATAAGCTGGCAAGGGGTGGCCGGGTTGGTAGAGATCGGAGATGACTTGTCCAGTCGGTCATCAGCTTGTCGAAATGGTGAGCATCGAAAACACGTATCCTTGTGAGTAGCGTCGCGAACACTCGACGTGTGTCGTCCTTCTTAGCCCAGCCTCGCTCGAGTGCAGGAATAATGGTTCGAAACAGCCGGTTCATCGTGGGAGGATCTAGTCGTGTCCCATTGGACAACAGTTTCTCGACTTCCTCAGCTAGTTCGTTTTCAACATGCTGAGTAGGTGCTGCCACAATATCGGATACCGGCGAGCAAGCGTCGATAGCGTTGTTGCGATCACTTTGGAGTAACTCCTGGCGTAATTGAGTGGCAATGGCTTCATGACCAGCCATGCGTTGGGCAAGACTTGAAACAGAAGCGAGCAAAGGCCTGGGAACAATTCCTTGCTCTTCGCTCAAAGACTTGAGGCGCTCCATTAGGTTATTGAACAGATCTTCCGCAGTTCCCAAGGCGGAGAAAATCTGCAGGTTGGAGTGAATAGTATCGGCGACAGATGCCAGGACGTCAGAATCGGCCGTCTTTGAGCAAGCTCCAAGAACATCAGACAGCATAGCAAAATCTTCGGCTGTTTCCATAATGGCTCGGACAGAATTGTACATGGTTAGAGATATGGAGTGGCCGTTGGTAGAAAGCTGGCCAGTTAGCATATCGCGCAGATGGGCGCCAATGCAGCTCCTTAGAGCGCTACTGCTGCTTCCTATTCGTCGAAGCAGCTTTTTGAGAGACATGGGTTTTCGCTCTGACAACGGGTCACCGGGAGGCAGCGGTAGCCCCAGACTGTGCCTGACACATTTGGTTGCGTTGGTGATATCTTGCTCCTCTTCAACGGTTGAATAGTTGCCGGCTCGCCTTAGCAGATTCCCTCTCTCAGCTCTCTTCCTTTCTGACAAAGCATGAAGTGGTAGCTCAACTAGCAGCCTACTAGAACATGAGCCTGAATCAGGGTCGATCTCCGCTTCATTATGATAACCACCACGAGCAATAGTCCACTGCATGTACTGAGAGACAGAAAAGTGACCGGTTCGGACGAGTTCTGTAACAAGGTGGTAAACCAGATTCTTCCGAGTCTTATCCTGAATCTCGATGGTGTCAAGCGTCTCGAGAATAGGCGTCGTAGGATTCACTCGGAACTGACTCCATTGCCGAATCAGACGAGCTGCAGCATAAACCTTTGCCAAACCTGGACGATGGAACGAAGTCGCCCACTCAACAACAGTCTTCATAACCAAAGGCTTGTTTTCACTCGTTGCCCAGCACGTCGCCGCCAAATGATTGTCGCTGGGCTCTTTTAGAGAATTGTCAAGCAGCTTGACCAACTGACTTCGGCCAGCAGGTGGGGAGGCGGTACTGGACACAACAAGTCGCGAATTCCGTGCATTGATTGCATGTAGAGCTTTCTGCGTCGATTCATGATCTGGGCGTAGAAAGGCTTGGAGTGTGTCTCTGTATCGAGGCCAAGCACCTGGGTTAATGAAGCTCTCCGGATTGCTGAGGACGAGGGAGCCGAGCAAGGTTGATAGCTTGCTGGAGAGTTGGACAAGGAGATCTTGATCGGGATCATTGTGTATCTGCTCTTGGTTAGTCGAGGCGTTGCATCTAACGGTTGCGTATACATACTACGTGCAAGTGGCTAAGTAGGGCAAACACAAGCCGCCGGCCATACTTGCGCGACCTGAGAAGGTCTCTCCAGTATATCTGGGCTATTAGCAACCACATAGGGATTCTGGACTGAAGGCTGCTTTCAATGCCAGACACAACCCAGTCAAGGTAATGATCTCGATCTAGCAACTGTTCGGAGTACAGGTTTGTGGCTAAACGAATGCTGAAGGGTCATTAGTAGCTGTGCGTATATAGGAATATAGTAACTCACGCATATGTAACTCTGTTCTTCCAATCGTTCTCGCCAAATCCAGCAACGACGGCGTCGACAAACTGCTCGACAAAAACAGTCCAGTCGCGAGCCCATTTCAATTCACCACCCATGACAAAAGCACCGTTGACTCCCTTTCTCTTAAGCCCTCTTATCTCGTTGGCACCGACGCACTTTGCCAGCCAAACGGCTCGCTCGGCGGGAACATTCTTGTTCAAGCATTGGTCAAGCAATGTTCTGCCGCGAATGCCATGGGGAATGGTTCGACTAAGACGTCTCAGAGATATCGCAGGGTTCGCAAGGTCCTTGAGCCAGACCTCCCTCTTTGTATCGGTTAGCGTGACTCGGGGTGGTGGCTTGAACGTCGAGGGTGCGTTAATCTGTCCTCGGTGTCTGCGCTGGTTCAGTACACCCATGAAAATAGTAGAAAGAGCAGTCAGGCCGGTCTTTTGTTTCAGGGCTGGGAAGATGGCAAGCTTGGCAGACGAAGTTTCGGGAACGTTCAAGTTCACCTTATCCCATGTTCCCTTGGTAATGGCGTCGCCGCTCCACTCATCTTCATGATGCGTCCCATTCCAAGGGAAAAAGTCGGCATATCCGGAGTTGAGACCTTTGCTAAAAGGGTCAGCGGGAGGTCGAGTAGTGGTGTCAGGTCGGTTGGCAGTAAGATATCGCGGTGCGATGGAAGGAACTTCGACAGTGTACGGCCTTGGACGGGCATCTTTCTTAACCGGCGCAGGCGCAGTCGTCGTGATTCGAGGAGTGGATCTCGGTTGTGACGTTACTGGTCGACGTGTAGGCATCGGCATCAGAGTTGAGCTAGCACTGCCACTGGCTGATGGACTACCGGCGATGGCTTGGAAGGGATCGGAGTTTGTTGGTATTCGCGAGGGAGTAAGAGACTGGGGCGATTCGGTAGCGGGGATAGAATCGATTGAAACATTGTGGGATAACTCGAGTCGGAGGCGTGAACCGCCCCGTCTGGGTGTTGTATTGTAACGGTTAGGGGTGGCATCGTTGACGTCGCTGGTAAGATCGATGAAGGACGAGTCTTTTCGAACGGGTGAGGCGGGGATAAACTGCTGCTGATGGGATAATGATCGCTGCGGAGGAGGGCGCTGGACGGGTAACGACGATGAGCTCACGGAACGTTGAGGGGGCCGCGGATGGGCGCCCATGGGGGTCCGCGAGGTCATTTCTGATTCGGGGGCGGAGGCGCCATTCCGAAAGATCTAGATAAGGGGTGCGTTGAATTATGTTGGAGTTGGTGATGGATGATCGCAGTCAGCGCGGTCGCTGAATATCAGACCGCGATGTCCTGCGATACTCTGCAACGCCTTGAAAGGTCAGGAGCTCGATCGGCGAAATGTCGAGGCGCCGGGCCAAGATTTGCGTTCTCTATCGCGTTGTCATCGATAACCCGTCGGTAATATTTGATGAGCCAGCCGCGCAACCCGAAAGATAGCAATTAACGTGATTCGGATATCCGAACTTGATGGTCGGTCGCCCGTGCGTCTATCGCTCCCCCAAAGAATCGCTACCGCAGTCGTCGTTTAACGGTTCGAGGTCAATGTGATGATGATGGCCAGGCGCGCGTATGGCCTCCCTGAAATGTAGACAGATGAGCTGAGAGAAAAGATGCACAGAAGGAGAAAAGACCAGAAGTGTCAAGATAACGTAGGTAAGGTAGGTATGTACACGAGCGGCACGGAATCCCGACCGAGAGCGGCAACGTCGATGGATTATGAGATGTGGATGGGGTCAGACGGGGCGAGGTAGGTAGAGTTTAGAGCGTTTCTGAGGTGAGGCAAGGCGATGCAAGGTTGGCAAGGCAAGGCACTAACTTAAAAGACTCTCGAGGGAAATATGGGGCAGCGAGGGGGTGGGAGGGATGTAGGTAGAGGATACTAGTAGATCACCAGCATTTACTGGTGGAATGACCTGCAAAACACTCTATCCGCAAAGTACCAATAACCTACAGCATATCCCCCGTCCGGGCTTTCAGCCGTCGGCTGGTCAGTCCCTTGAGTCGTTTATTCCGACCCTGCCCAGGCAATTTTGGGGGTTTTGTTCTCCTCTGTGCGGGACCCGGGCTGCGGGCTACGGGCCACGGCCACGGATAGGGACGGACGGGGGCTGGGATTGGGATTGGGGACCCAATTCCATTACATGAGCTGTATTAGGGGGACTTGGTATTTAGGACGTGTTTGATTGGGGGAATTAGGTGGCGATAACTGGTGTTGGATGACTCGTGGTTGGTCCAGCAGCAGTGATCATTTACGAGAACAACATTGCACAGCGCTGTTCCTTTCTCTTTTACAAGAGCGATAAACGGGCGATTGCTTCGAAAAGCAAGAAATCTTTCTCAAATCACTTCAAAATGCACAACGTCCTTTGTGCTATTCAGGGGTTACAGTTGGCTAAGCTTGGCGATCAAATAACATTACAGCCCCCGGCTGAAGCCATCGACCCCGCTTGAAGGCACACACACTTAATCGCCCAGCTAAGATCGCAAGGAAGGATTTCTCCCGTGGAATGTGCGTTATCTATTGGTGATATAGACCATGGGAAGTCGATATGATATCTCGGATGGTTATACATAGTCGTCGATACTATACTTACTTGTTGTAATCACTGAAACTTTCAATATTCAACGACTCTTGGATGTGACACATTAGTAGATTGTTGGTTGTTGGTTGTCGGTTGCTCTCGAGGCTGAGCACAATGAAATATCTCTATGTCCAGGCTATCAAGACGATCCATGTCTGCAAAAAACATGGGTGTCGGCTACTATATTGACCAACCAAATAAACCAAACTCATAAGCCATCATTTCTCAAAACGCTCACCCATGACGGCATTCGGTAAAGATCCATTCGATACCATCTCGCCTGTTCCCATCAACTTCAGCTTCCCCCTCGCCAAGCCCGCGATATTGAATAGAATACTACATACGTATGTGGTATTATCCCACGTCCATCATAGGCCGTCATCCACGCGCCTAGTTTATCCCTAACCTAAGCCATGGGCAAGAAATCGACCGATAGTTTCCCATCCAGTACCTCCCGTTCCATCAACAGCCAAGCCCATGGTCTGTGTCCCCACCCATCCCAATAGCTCGTTCCCCTTGGTCCTTGCTCCTCTTTTCCCGGCGAGATGGACATTGAATTTCCGGGGAGGGGACCAACAACCTGCAATGCAATGCAGCGCAGCGCCGCACCAGAAAGTGGTGAGGTGCTCTGTGCTGTAAGCCACTCGCAAGCCCCGGACAGACTATCTCGATGCTACTGTGACTAAATAGAGGTTATCCATTGTCTCAGGCAGAGCATCTCCCACTCCCAGTGTGGATTGCGCGGTTCTGGTTCTTTGATCCATCATGAGAGGGCATCCGTCACCTGGATCATGGGATTTTTTTTTGGTCTGTTGCTGCTGAATGGCCGCGCTTGGCTTGGCTCTCGCTTCTCTTTCGCTTGATGAGCCCTGCGTTTATGTTTGCATTTGCGTTGCGGTGTGCAGCAGCACCCACTGCGGAGACGATATCCGTAAAGATACCGGGTCATTCGTCTATCAGTCCACAACTGAATCATATGCAAGTTTTAAGCCTCTTTAATGTATTAGAATCATAGTCACATCTACCTACGGCTTCGATCTCAGCAGAAACAGAGTTAGACTCTACTGTCTCTGCATCTGAACTGCATCTATGCATACTGTAGACGCTATTACTCGGCAGCCACGGAGTTTGATAAAGACCCGAGTACTCACCCACTTCACGGACCGTAACCCAGCCTTTCCGTCGGGACCTTGTCCCCGGGCCGAGTTCCTCTTCCGAAAGAATAATTCATCGAGTGAGCAGTCAATGACTATGAGATGGACTATTAACTCAACAACACAACAAACCTTCCTCTTTAGTTAGAGCATTCGTCTTGCGGCAAAGGTATTCCGTAACCAGAGCGGCCGCTTCTATCTTCACATGGAGGGATGCCCAGTTTCGTAATATGTCGCACTGAACCGTTCCTGTTCCCTCGTACCTCTGTAGATCCTCGGAATGTCCATGGAGCCAACGGACATTGTGCACCTCAAATTTAACACACGATTAATATGTCTATTGACGCAACATGATGCTTGAAACTTATGCGCCCAGAAACTCACACGTAACGCGAGGAATCGGATCGTCCATAGCCCGCTGGATCAGTCCGTCCAGCTATGCTGTACAACCCACCGTGACGGTAACCACCTAGCACAGCACGACATTCTATCCCTTGCACAGCTCTGGGGGATGACAGGCCTTACCCCTGTCCCATCCTAATTCCGCCTGAACGCACGGGCAGTTGTTGTTTGTGACGGGCCGTGTGCTATCACAGGCTGAGAGGGTAAAAAGAAGAGCCAAGGGCCCTATTGTTGGAGGTGACTCGGTGAGTGGTGGTGACCACGCCACGCGGTGCCAAGCCTAGCGACGCGGATTACCAAACGTGGACGTTCTTCTCTGTCAGACAATCCTGGGCCTTTTACTTATCACAAACAATAGCTGGTGCATCGCTGGCAATGTTATAGCACAGCATGACTAGTAGAAGCCAAGTGAAACAGCCGTGTGCAGTATTCAAAGTTGGTCAATTCGGCTATCTGCTTGTCCTGCTCAAAGAACGTCCGTGAGAAATGCTGCAAGTTGCCGGTCGCAAGAAAGACAAACATATGCTGTGCAAAAAAAAGGGCTCGTCTTGCCCTGTCAGATGGTTGCCGTCCCTGGTAATGCAATTTCAACTCCTCCCATGTAGATGATCAAGATTGTGTTCAATCTGTAGCCAATGTCCGAATGCAAAAGAATGGTTCCGCCCTCTTCAATAGCAAAATGAAGAGAGAGGTTACATCGACGTCAGGTCATGCCATCATTACAGCTCGCCAGCAGAGTTGGTCGACCACTCGCTCCAGCCCCTCTCCTCACCGGGCAGCTTGATGCTCTCCCATTCATCCCGAGTCACGCTCTTCCATTCGTCGACAGGGAGCCAGCCAATTCGAGCTCGGTCGCCAAAGCCGCCAACCCAGTAGATCTTGGTCACAACCAGACGCGCCCAGGAGCTCTCGTGAACGACGTTACCCGGCAGCCAGTATTTGGCGTCTGGGTGCTGGCGCGTGAAGCACGATGCGAGCTTGACGGCGGACACAGGGTTTGTCTCTATGGGCTCAAGGTAGCCGAAGAGGGCGAACCGAGGCAGGTTGGCAGCCGAGTAGGGGACGGTGTCGGGCGTAGAAGATGATGCTTCCTGGCGATGGTTGTACTCAAAGCCGGGGAAGGAGGGGATATAGGCAGAAAGTCGGGAGAGAAGGGATATGCGCTTAGCGGGAGGGTACGGCGGGACCCAGTTCATGGAGAGCGTAAGATTTGATCCAGCCCGAACGTTTCTGAACGTGGTAGCAATCTTAATCTCGAGAATAGTAGGGTTGCCTTCATCCTCGCAGTCGGCCACATAGTCCATCATGCCGATAGGCACGCCGTCAAGTTCAGTCGAGCCCGCATTGATCTTGAGACTGCCATCGGTATGCTTGGAAGGGAACACGGTCGAGAGGGTCGCGAGCTTGGTGAGAGCCAGGATACGCCTGGCCATAACAACAGACTCGTGCACCGACGGAATCCTATGCGGAGCGCTGGTCTCGACATCTTCCTTGTTAGAAAAGAAGCTGGACGCTGGGTTGAAGGCATGCGCCGTAGCAGCAAAGCCGGCAACAGCGTGCGAAAACTTCATGACGTATAACTTAGAGATGCAACGTGCTAATTGACTAGGCAACGCTTGGCGTCTAGATGGGGGATACCGCCTTTATAGAAGTCGTCGCACTGAGAGTGAGGATGAAAGGTGTAGATATAAGGAGAGGGGAAGCGTCGAGGCGGTGGGCAAAATGATGGCCATAAGCTTTTATTGTCGCGTGAGGCATTTGCTTGTGAAGTGGTGTCGGCGCTAGGCTGAGGGGACTGATCCCATGATGATGCGACGTTGTCTGCCAAGGCTGAGATTGATAAGATTAGATCCTTGGCCGACTGGTCGACACCGTTGAGTGCTACCGCATGCGGGTATCAACTCCGTGACCCCACGCGATAACTGAGGAACAGCAGCCCTTTTTAGACGTGAACGAGAGATATTAAAGGATAATGCTTGGGATGTTTTTTGAAGCCAAGACTTTTACGTATAAGTTATTCGCTCGGCAGTGGTTCTCGACCAACAACGATAACAACAATGATTCAACCCAATATCCCGCATCAGGCCAATTTCCGAAGGCTAGTGAGTTATTGCTGTCCAGGTTGAATGCAGCAAACGTTCGATGGTGGGATGTTTTTTTTTCTCGTCAATGGACGGGGTCTTGAAGAAATTATGGCTATCTTCATCTATACCTGTGAAAGGCAATGTAGCACTCGTCCAGCCATACAATTAGATATGAGAACATATAAAGATATACATTCTTTCACGTGCCAACTATTTACACAATCGGCGACAATATGGGCCTTTTACAGAGCAGTATTCACACAAGAGGCCTCTTTTGCCTCCACTTAGTCTTCTGGTGGCTTCATGACAAGGGACCAGCGGACGTGAAATGTCCCACCAAAGAGATCCGACCCCAGGCATTAGAAACAAATAAATGTTAAATCCAGATACTTCGACTGAGGTCGTGGGTACTTACACACTCAATGAGCCAAATACCTGCCTAGGCAAGCTATGTCTAAATTGTCCACCAGCCAAGCCAGCTCACTACGTCTTTTTCTGTGTCAGTTGCAGGCTACGCCTTCAATTGAGTTACTCTTGCTATTAACAGACCAAATAGAAATTCCGCTTTGTAGTGGTGTCAAGAAAACGTGAATATGTACATGCCCTTGGTTCCCTCAATATGTGAAAGGGCTGCATACACCGTTTTTCGAAACTTTATTATATCTCATGCAGTATTCTATAAATGCGGATGAACTATTTCATTTAGTGGATAGATATCATCCATAAGGTTCCGCTTCCTGGTCCCGAGAAGACTAGCTGTTTTGGTGTCCGTATTCCACACTGTAATATGCAGGTCCAAGACTTTGATTCTCGTTAGCTGATCCATGGGTATCCAGAATGCGAGTGTATAAGTCTCACTTGATTAGTAGATACTTCGGACGATAAGGAATCAAGAGCTTTCGATGTTGACGAAGTAGCGTCTTAGATATCACGCCCACCAAACAAACACTTCCAGCAGTTCTTCAGGTCATCATTCTCCGAGAACTACAGTAAGCTGAATACGAGTACGGCATTACCAAGTTTATTGGGAATTTCTGAGGGTTGTTGGTCTAGTCGTGCCAGTTCCACACTTACACAATCATAGTCTTCTACGAAGTGCCTTTAGGTCACTTAGGTACAAGCCTCTTTATTGTAAGGATCTTATATTGACCAGTACGACTATTCATAGTCCATTGTATGCATGGATTACTCGTAAGCTTGAAGAATCAATTGTGAAAATCAACTGACTGTCGATCGTGGAAAAGCCAAGTCTTCTGTATTATTCAGAATTTCAGCGATGCAACACTTTATGACTACCAAATATATTCATCTAATCGCATATTAAAAAATATCTAATCAGGTATTAACCTCATTGGTTTCAATCTTGCAAAGTCAGAAAGGTTGTAATCGCTATTGTTGAAATACACGTTTAACAATACCTTGGACGTGACCATGGGCCAGAGCCTAATGGCAACGCTGACTTCTTCGATACTCCTAAGTGATACGTTTGAACCGCATAGCGCAGTGAGTGCCAAGTATAAATGTAGACTTGTTAACAAGGCATGTTATCCTACAGTAGACTTTGAGATCATCGTTAAGATGGACATGATCAGAGCATTTATCCTATCATACCAGCCATCGAATTCAAATAAACCATTAACTGAAATTTTTTCGCACTTGAGGGGAAATTGAACAATGAAATAAATAGTCAGATTGTTGATTGTTGAATGTTCCAGGTTACTGTGAGTTTGGGAGCAGCACGACAGAATACGACGACTGACTCCGAGTCCTAGAAAGGAGGCGGGTTGTGCCATCACTCAATATCCTAGAGCAGGATGGTTTGTTTTTAAAGTATATCAGGGTTTTAGAGGAGGATGTATAAATTTGAGCGATAGTATGGTTTTCATCATAACTCCAGTTGTCCTCCATGATGTGTTATTCCTAGGTTTCTAGTCGGGATATCATCGTCGGAGCACCCCCCCACTGTCCCACTATCCCACTATCGAGTCAACAACAGATCTCGATAGTTGCTGGTCCAACCATGTTGATCTAAGAGTTAGCCTGGCCAATAACAGAAATGCATTCCAAACAAGCCCCGTCCACTACAGCCCGATTCCTTGGCTGTTGGCCTGTTGCTCAACGACGACTTTCAAGCTTCCTGCCGTCCATCGGATCCCATCTTCCTCACCTATCAACAGCTTCTTTTATTTTGTCTCTGTCAAGTTTATTCCCCGAAGAGGAATCTCCTTGTCCTTAACATTTTATTCTATTTTATTGCGTGCTCAGTATTGGTTGTTGTTCTTATCTATTCCTCGCCACCGCCTGCTGTCCAAACCGAAGCGCGCCTTTAACTTACCCCTCGACTCGATCTCGCATTGCGACAACCACAACATCCCCACCAACCGCTCAAGGGCGCCTCTCTTCCTCTATCACGCTCCCACATAAGCCGACGCTGCTTAGGGAAGATACACAATCATGGCTAGTTTCATGTCCAACTTCTTCCCAGGCGGGAAAGAGAAGGCCAATGGCACCAACTCTAGCGATGTCAACAGCCCGCGACCTGCTACGCCCGCCTCCAAATCGGACAACTTCATCAACCCTATGAGCACCCCCCAAGGTAGCCCGAGCAAGAAGACCAACCCTCCCGGATCTCACGATCTCCCTTCCGCCTTCGACAATGCCTTGACGCTCAACCCTCCCACAATCGAGCCACCCCTCAAGCTGGGCCGACCCCAGAGTGTTGTGACCCCGCTATCGCCTGGCAAGACCAAGACCCAGCCTTTGGACGAGTCTAATGCCAATGTTGATGAAAGTGTCATCTACAAGACACGACCAGGTAGTCCTCTTAAAAGGCAAGGCCAGGAAAACACTCCCCCAACGTCCCGCTTGGCTGCCACCGATTCTCCCCACCAACATAACCATGCTGCCATCTCTCGCCAGCAACTTTATGAACACCGAGACCGACCTACTACACCTGCGACTAAGAAATTCAACACAGCTCGAGGTCTGACACCAGAAGAACGCGAAATTCTGCAGAAGCCCAACGTCAAGCGGCTGGTAAATGTTACGCAGCTTTGTATGCATAAACCCGAAAGCCTATCCATTTACCTGTCTTGCTCTAACACATGATAGATTTCCTGGACTACTATTTCGATCTTCTCACATACGTTGGTGCCCGACAAAACCGACTAGCAGCCTTCAAGAATGAGTACCCTCCGCCCCCAGAGACGGATGAGCAGACGCACAACCAGATGTGGGCCAAGTATGCCGGACGCGAGCGTGCCAATCTTCGCAAGCGACGAGTGCGACTTCGACATGGCGACTTCCAAATCTTGACTCAGGTTGGTCAGGGTGGTTACGGTCAAGTCTTCCTGGCTCAAAAGAAGGATACCCGCGAGGTTTGCGCTCTCAAAGTCATGAGCAAGAAGCTTCTTTTCAAGCTCGATGAGGTCCGTCATGTTCTGACCGAGCGAGATATTCTCACCACTGCCCAGAGCGAGTGGCTTGTTAGGCTCCTATACTCTTTCCAGGACGAGAAGAGTATCTATCTCGCAATGGAATACGTGCCTGGCGGTGATTTCCGCACTCTGCTTAACAACACTGGAGTGCTATCCAACCGCCATGCCCGCTTCTACATCGCCGAGATGTTCTGCTCCGTGGACGCCCTGCACCAGCTCGGCTACATTCACCGAGATCTTAAGCCCGAGAACTTCCTTGTTGATTCGACTGGCCACATCAAGCTCACAGACTTTGGCCTGGCTGCTGGTGTATTGGCCCCATCCAAGATCGAGTCGATGCGCGTCAAACTGGAGAAAGCGTCCGAGAGCGCGGTTCCCTTCGGCAAGCCCATGGACCAACGAACCGTGGCTGAACGTCGAGAGAGCTACCGAACAATGCGCGAGAACGATGTCAACTACGCCAAGTCTATTGTGGGATCACCTGACTACATGGCCCCGGAGGTCCTTAGAGGGGAGGAGTATGACTTTACGGTGGATTATTGGAGTTTGGGTTGCATGCTGTTCGAGGCTCTCACTGGATTTCCTCCCTTCGCGGGTGCCACTCCTGATGAGACATGGCGCAATTTGAAGCACTGGAGGGAGGTGCTGAAGAGGCCTGTATGGGAGGATCCCAACTATTTCCTGAGCAACCGAACTTGGAACTTCATCTGCACGTAAGTAGAATCGATCTGACAGATTTGAATGCGGCGGGCATAAGCTGACCAAACATACAGATGCATCAACTCCCGCTCGAGACGCTTCTCTAATATTAAGGACATCTATGCCCACCAATACTTCGCCGAAGTGGATTGGGAGTTGCTCCGCCAGACCCGTGCACCATTTGTTCCCGAGCTGGACTCAGAAACTGATGCGGGCTACTTTGACGACTTTACCAACGAAGCTGACATGGCCAAGTACAAGGAGGTTCACGACAAGCAACAAGCACTCGAGACAATGGCTGAGCGTGAAGAGCAAATGAGCAAGAGCCTCTTTGTCGGCTTCACGTTCAGACATCGTAAGCCTACTACCGAAGATGGCGGAAGCCCCCGAAAGCGCATTCCCACCGACGAGACATTCGGGACGATGTTCTAGGACGAGCCTCAGATTTCCAAGAGAGTGGGTTGGCGTGGATTCGTCAACAGGGGGAAGGCTCTGTTCTGAGGCAGTGTGGATTAATGTTTTACCCTGGAAGTGAATGACTTGGGGCCTTGGGATGTGGTAAGCCATGACGATAAGGACTCTTTGCGACTGACTTTCCTTTGGCTGCCCGTCCTTCTCTTTTTTGCTTTACGACGCTTGCTGTATTATCACTTTTGACCATGTATGTGCCACTGCATTCTTTCGCAGTTCAGTTTTTGTTCTTCTTTTTGGCAGGCAGGAGTTTTATACGGACCCAGGTTTATGTATGAGGTCCAGCGGTAAGGAGTGAGTGCGGTCAGACTCGCGAGAATAATTGCGGTTATGTATCATTGGGAATAGGATTGCTCTCGGTCCTCCCTTACTTCAGCAGGCTTGAGGATAGGGAAGGGGAAAACAAAGATAGAAAAGTCGATACTATCAGGTAGAGGTTCATAAAACAATCAGATAGCTCAGACCAAACCGACCCAGTGTAGCCTTTCATGTGATGTTGACATGTTATGCATTCATAAGTTATCGTTCCTAGACGGAGCATGCGCATCATGATCATGGCCATGGTCATGCATTGTGAAACCCGCTTCTTGAGGAATTGACGAAAGCCAAAGACATCAAGCAAGATAAAAAGGGGAGCTGGGTCAGAGGCAAAGGGAGAGCGTGCATGCGAATGCGTATAGGCTTCAAAATGGTATCATATTATATTTCAAGAAACGGCCAGTTTATCCCGAAGATCATTTCCCTTCATCAAATTCAAATCGTCAACATCCCACAAAACCCTGCATCTCCAAGTTTGCTGTCTATAAGATAATAACCAAGAAACTCCTTGATTTGTTCGTCGGATCTAATAAGGGGGCGTTTGCGATATTAGGAACAGCCGTCGTGA
This sequence comes from Fusarium guadeloupense, assembly GCA_021655865.1. Lineage (NCBI taxonomy): Eukaryota > Fungi > Ascomycota > Sordariomycetes > Hypocreales > Nectriaceae > Fusarium > Fusarium guadeloupense. The sequence continues at coordinate 96,526 of JAJJWM010000277.1, read as the reverse complement.
CAGTCGTGTCATGTCTCGTACCATCGTGTGAAGCCATCTTTGCATACGCATGGATGCCCAGCATCAATAATACAACAGCCCCCTCCATGTATAACTCCCATAACGCCAAAAGCGATATAGTCTGCCACGTACTGGCGTATACAGATCCATCCAAGGTATCAATCCGTCGTATAATAACTGTAATGAAAATGCCTCCATCTAGAACGCCTCGAAATCCAATCCATGTTTCGTCAAGTAGTTCGAATAACGCACACTCTTAGGAAGGACCAGCTTCAAGTCACTTGCCAAATACCGCTGTTTCTGGTATTCTAGCAACATAGTTTCTTATCAACACCCGCATAAGCCATATGCTCTACCACGATTAGAGACTCATTGTCAACCATTCCCACTCTTGAGGACCAGCAGAGCTTCCAATCAGCGAGCTTGTTTGCCCACCAGACATGCTGATCAGGCCAGTTGCTGAGCCTAGCGTACTGGGTCGCTGGTTAAGATTGAAACTGCTAGCAGACATACCGCCCGGTAAACTTGAGAGCCCCGCAGAGGAGCCAAAGGGGCGAGGAGCCTCGACGGAGCTAGTTGAATCGGGGCTGTCGATGTCCATGGATATCGGCACATCTCCCCCGACGCTCTTGCTATGACGGCGCTGTCGCTTAGAAGACGAAGTGGTGGGCCGCTGCATCGACATCGACGAAGCTCCGGGCCCAGGACTCGTTTTGGGTGGAGCAGCTGCGATAGGAACAACCCCTTTGCCACCCATAGCACCAACAGGAGGGCCCGAACCAGCAACATGACTGTTTGGAGTGCTTCCAGCAGTATTTGTTCCCGATGCAGTACCGCTGACCGGACTCTCAACGTCCTTGCTGCTCGCAGGTCGGCTGGGGGCAGGTGGTGTCGTCGCCTTGGGCGTGGGGTTGGTATTGTTAGGTTTGGCGCTGTTAGCGGCTGCCGCGGACATCGACAATGTCGAGTTCTTTCGAGAATTCAAGGCACTAGCAGTCTTCTTGGACCTGGTGCTGCTACCTCCGACAGGCACATTGGTTCCAGATCCACGATTTCGCTTTTTGATAACATCCGTCTTCAAGCTTAATGGTCTCACAACACCGTGCAACTTGAGGAAGAGACCACAAGCGTTACACAGTGGCTGGCCTTCGGGGTTTCGTCTCCACAAGGGCGTCGTCTGGGTGAAACAATTAGTGCACGTGGTCGGAGCATTTCCATCGTTGCTGTTGCCAGCGGCTGCCTGCAGGTTGGTTGTTGAGCCTTGCTTCGACATAGGGGGTGATGACGGTCGGCTTGGAGCCACAGACGAGAATCCTGACAAAGTTCCGTTCGCGTCGCCGACAGGCGAGCTTTGCATCGACTGTGCAAGCTGCTCAAAGCCGTTCTGTTGTCCAGCAAGATGGACCGGTGTAGATGCATTCCTCGGTAATCTGCCATTTTGTCTTCTCAAATTTCCTCTGAAGGATTGTGACTGAGATCTCTCAAGGCCAGTTGATTCCCACTCTCCGTTGCTATCGACAAACTCAGTTGTTGCTCCTCCGATCATGACCTGCTTGCGAGTTGGTCCGCCCGGAAATCGAGCAGCTTGAGTGCTGAACTGTCCTGGAAGGCTTGCATCCCAGCCCATGGATCCAGATTCATCGACAGAAGCGTCCTTTTGCATCGATACGTTGCGATCAGCAAAGGCGTTGTTGTCTTCATCATCGGATTCAGCCCCAAAAGAGAACAGGTTGTCTTGCTGCATTGGCATCGTGGGTGAGGTGACAGCTTGATCGGCGTGGAACACTTGGGAAGGATCGATATGTCCGAATGAGCTAGGCGCAGTGCTATAGGCGGACATGGACTCTGACCCAGTCCCGGGGGCAGAGAACATGGTGCTGCCGCTATTGCCGTTGCCGCCATACATAAACTGCTGGCTAAGCATGCTTCCAATACTTTGCTGAAAGCCTTGAGGCCGTTGCGTTCGTGCATCCTGGGAGCCGAAGTAGTAACCCTCCTGCTCAGGAACGGGGTGAGGAGTTGAAACATTCGATGGGTAGGCAGATCCTGGGGGCGAGTAAAAGTCGCCATTGTTGTTCATGGATGCCGAGGGAACAGCTGAATTGTGGTACATGCCGGAGAAAGGGCCGTTGCCGTTGGGTATCATAGGCGAGGTAGAAGGTGAAAATGAGAAGTTCTGCTGAAAGTTTGCGTTGGAGTTGACCATGGAATCATTTTCCATGAAAGTGTCAATGTTGAAGGGAACATTGACACCGTTGGGTTGCTGCTGCATAGCAGCCTGGTTGGACTGGTCCAAGGAATAGTCATGAAGCTCTGAATCGAGCTCAATATCATTTTGCACCGCAGTGCTGTTAACAGCCGGGACATGTGGTGAGAAATCAGCGGGGCGCTTTCGAGTCTGCTTGGCAAGGTTAGCCGCTGTGGGCGTGCTGTCACATGTAAAAAAAAAAATGAAAGAGAAAATGAAATAGGAAAAAATAAAACAGCAGAGAGTTTGCGACAGAGGGGAACCTGGGGAGCCAGTCACACGAAGAGGAGGGGTCACTGGAGTCACTCACCCTACGATCATCAATGCTGGTTTTGCGAAGATGGCGGTTCACGTAGTTGAATTCATTGCCTTGAGTAGCTTGAACCGGCTGAACGGGAACGGATTGCGGGACGAAGCTGTGTTGCGCAAGGTCCTTGCGGGATTTGATGGGAATGGCTGATGCCATTGAATTGCCGGACCGGTCGTCGGCCTGAGGGGATGTGAAGTTGATAGGTGAAGCAGAGTTGTCGGAGAAGATGAAGTCGTCAATATTCATGGCGTCAGATTGTGCCATGTTGTGCTCCGATGACTTTCGCAGCTGGGCAATACCGCTGGGAGAGTTCTGCATTGGGCGTACGAGCCTGAGAGGCCCTGGTCAGCACGCCATAGTGGAAAGAGAAGCGAGTGGTTGGAAACGGCAACCATGACAAAGGAATAAATAATGGTTCACATACCGATTGCTGGCCTCCATGTTCCTCTTCCTCCGGGCCTCTGCCTCATCTTGCCTTTGCTGCTGCTGCTCCTTGTGCTTGCGCATACTAAGAGCCATCATGCGCCAGGTGAGGTTCTCCATGCGATGCTGACTTGGGAGCTGCTGCTTGGTTCTGGCAAAGAATTTCCAGACCTGGGTCGCAAGAGGATCGTCCTGCTGCATCCTGTCGATACTGCGGTCGGAGTCGGCGAGGCCGTTCTGAAGAAATGGAAAGAGGGCAGTTCCGCCCAAACCCTGTCGGGCGAGAGAATACGTGCCGGCCATGTCGGTTTTGTGCTCCTTGATACTGGCCGAAGGGTCACGAGAATTTGGGATGTGGCTCGACCTGGCGCTACGCTGTGCGGGAGCGTAATGAGAGGCAGCGCTGGGCCATGCACCTGGTCTTCTGGGAAAGCGAAAGTCGTGCTCTGTTATTGTTGGGTTCATTGTTAGAAGAGGACTTGAGTTTGCAATTGAGACAGATGTGCTCATGGATATTGGAGGCTTTGGTGGAGCGGAGAGTGGGCAGGTTACAACAGCATGAAAGAGGAAAGAGAATGTGAGTGAAAGAGTGAGTGAGAGGCGAACGGAGAGGCTGAGGTGACCAAAGAAGAGGGCCCCCCCACGTAGTGGCTTTGGCTTTGGCAGGAGGGTGTGAGAAAGGTCCGGGTGTGGGTTACACTGCTGCAGCTACGCTGCACGCAGATGCCGCTTGAACTTACAGTGGTCCAGTAGCAGCACTCGGTCGACGGGCCGGGAGTAGCTACAGTACTGTAGCTGTAGCTGAGAGCGGAAGAGCCCTGAAGAGAAATCCAACCTTGGTTGAGATCAGGGCAACCACTTCATCACCCCCGAGAAGCGACCCGACTGGGATTGGATTCCGGCGGGTGGGGTGTTTGTTTTTGGGGGAGCCCCCGGGGCTTCAGTGGGCACTCGGGTTCAGTAGAGCGGGCGAGCGGGCGCCGTTCGGCGGGGGAGAGATTGAGTGTTTGAAGACAAGAGGACACGTAAATGGCAAGGCTGTCTGGTTGGTGCAAAAGTAAAAGTGAGATGATGAAAGGGCCAAGACCATTTGGATAAAAAAAAAATTAAGAAAAAAAGATGGATTGAGAGCTAAAACGGCGGAGGGTGGAGGAAAATAGAGTCGAGGTCAAGTTCAAAATTAATGAAGCGATGCAAAAAGAACAGAGTCCAGGACAACCCAGATGACGAGACTCGCTTATTTCCGTACCTGGTAAGTTAATTGTTAGTGCCCCACGTCCTCAGCACCTAGCAGCGCTCGCACATTTACCCCCGAGACATCAAAGATTCCCAGTCGGGCTATTTGCCAAGACGTACCTCGTCTATCCATAGCTAAATGGTTGATGGAACTCCATTTTGAGCGGACCCCGCCACTATCACTTAGGCCCGAATCGACAAAGATGAGCTGCGACGGTTGAATTTGTTGCGCGTTTGGCTGAAGCAACAGAGCCACATTGCCTGGTAGGAAAAGACGAGAAGCGTAATTGCATCCATTCACAGACAGAGTAGGTACCATATTGGAACTATAGCAAAGCGACGTTGCGCTACCGATTTCTACAATCAACCAGGCCTCCACGTTCTATCCAATGGATCCATGCTTGCGGCCCCAGTCGGAGCCAGGGCTATGGATGTTAACGAGTGCTTCAGATTTCAAGGGTCCAGGCCTAAGATGCGTACGTGCCACTTGCTAGGTTGTATCATCGCTAGAACCAAGGAACTATTTCCTGCCACAGGAAACACTTGGGCCATATTATCCATCATGCGCATAGGCCATAGCTTGTAGTAGCAATAGCAATTTGAGCATTGGGCAAGTTATGGTTTTGTATGTCCGGAAACTCTATAAAGATACAGAGTGGACGACTCATCAACTATAGGAATAACCTCATCAACCGTTTTGTGAGTTGACAAAGCCTTGTCTATTCATCTATCAAAACTTATGCACAACCCTGAAGATCTGTAGCCCTGCGCGAGTTCGGCGAAACTTGCGCCTCTACTATTTCCCTCATTGGTTCCTCAGCACGTATAGGTCCCTCCGACTGCGGATGCGTATTTCCCCCGGGCAGGAAAATCCCGTACCTTCCCACCTAACTGAAGACAATCTCGAGGGTGGGCAACTGCAAGCCCAGCTGGCCTCTAAACCTCCACTCCTCCCTACAAGTTCTTTGTGTTCTCGAGATTTTCTTATTGAAATACTATCATCGCAAATGTCATCATTGTCTTGAAGCTACTGACCAATCATGGACGACCATAGTTGTTACCAAGCCCATGTAGGTACTCGGTACCACATGAGCAACAGAGACTCTCATGGGCTGACGAACCCCAGAACCATGACTGGCCACTAGGTTATAGCTCGGACAAAGACCGCCCGCCAGCTTGGACCCACGATGCTGGGCTCAAGATCTTAACGTAGGAAGGGTCTGACACTCCCGGACATTTTGACGGTTGAGGGGCGCTTGGCACTTCTAATCCATGGATCGTGGCTGCTGAGATTCAAGATGCTACTCTGCTTTGCTGTGCCGTACATTCGTATGTGTCCGGAGCTATCGCCATCAAATCCGATAGACTATCGACCAAGACGAGATCTATGATGTGGAGTCGTTCCGACACGCCCATGCCATGACATCCACTTGGGCCTCGAGGTTCCCGTTAGCCGCCTCAACCACAGCCCGGCCGTTCTCGCAGGCATGGAAGCCTACACTTGGCTGTATTAGTGCCAACCTGGTTTGTGGCTTAACGGCTGAGTATCGGATATCGCATGGTTCGTTGGTACTTTCTGCGCTTCGCATCATGTCTAGAGTACCTAAAGGCTAAACGCCAGAACAGAATTCGAGTCATGACGCTCAGGTCCCTTCCTCGCATGTGCCAGACCGCCTCTCCAGCGATTGCCTTGGATATTTCGGCCAACATCACTGTTTAAAGTGATAGCTACCAGTCCTTGTCCAGCGCATACAGGTACCGAGACCGAGGTATATCTTGCGACTTCGGACTCTATGTCAGTGGAGTTTTCGCATCGAAAACAATCGCCGACTGAGTACTTGGCGATCACTCTGTGGCGACTTGCCGCACCACTGTCTGGTCCTCCCTTCTCGGCAGAAATCGATATGAATACGTATGGATATGGATATGGCAATGAGATGCTTGAATGCATCTGGGAAACCCTTCATCAATCAAGACCCACGACCGTGCGTGTGCGCGTGCGTGAGCTTGGGCTAGGGGTCGCCTTGAAGGATGACTTAGTTGATGGGTCCATCTGGCTGAACGCCACATGTACATACATACCATACACGGCACAACAACTTCCGGGTACAGTACAGACAAAACGAGTTCTTGGTGATTGTTATACGGCAGTCCTGGTAGCGATGACGGAAGCCTTCGTCTCAACTCGCGATTCAGTTAATTCGACTTGCCGCTATGTCAAGACATGCAGGGATGCAGGTACTCTGTTGACTGGCGCTGTAACAAAAAAACACCAGCCATGTCAACATGGGATGGCATCCAACTAGAGGCTCTTCATCAGCCATGAGTGCCATATCGCCGGTATACTAATCAAGACGCCTATTGGATGCTACCTTGCGGCTCCGTACTACTAATTCAAGACATGGTTTGGGGGATTTGAGTATTGCGCAAAACCAACAAGCAAAGCTGGGGATAACATGACATCAGCTCCGCTGCAGCGACAATTGGAAGAAGATTCTGAATTCTAGTTGATGTGTGCTATGCACCTTATTTCCTCCTTCAAACGAACTCGATGACCACTCTCATAAACAGCATCCATTGGACATGACCCAAGTTCCATAACTCAAGATCAAGTTGGTGGAAAAACAGAGACGTGGAGCAATCATCCTAACTGGTAATCTGTACACCAATCCGGACTGGCACCTAAGCACTACATTCTCATTTCATGAATTGAGGTGCGACAGAATGGGATGGTCTTGTGAATTGCTGTTGGCTAGACTGCATGCCAATGTCTTCAGACGTCACGGTCGACGGGCCTCGAACGGCTTGTCTGATATCTTGGCTTCTCAAACTTACAAGTATGCCTAATGACTTTGGTTTCCATTAGAAGAATAAAACATTCAAGCCATGCAGAAGCCGACACAAGCAGGCAAAAGCAACCCCTGGCTACAGATGCTTATTTTAGCCGCATATGTATATGCTGGACGAGCTGCATATCGACGTTCGAGACAACAAGCAGTGAGCGGGAGTTTGGTGGAGCGCAACGCCATCACTCACAGCCCAGACAAGCACTTGCATCAACCCCCACTTGCTACCCACGAGTTGGCAGGGGTGTTGACGGGCCAGCTAGCGGATTAGGAGGTCCCTGTCAGCGGTACGTATATACTGTACTTGGCGGTAGGCTTGTCCGTTCCGACATTTTCCATCCTCAGAAGAGGTTGAAACAACTCCTCTACATGTGTCATTGGACTCATGACATGTCTGATGCAACTCATGGGTCCTCCATCTAATCCATCAATGAAGCACCCTTTTGGTACTCAAAGAGTCTGAACAAAACACGCAACGTGGGTTGAAGTTTTGGAACTGAGGCAGCTCCTAGGCAACAATTTGACTCTGTTAGCACATGCTATTTCTCGAAAAACAGGAGAATAACACCGAGAACGAAGTCAATTCTACTCGGGCCGGGAGGCTTGGACGAGTGATAACCCTTGTCACCTGTTTTGAACTTGGTTCCTGTTTATTGCTCGCAACATGACACTCGTTTGTGAGAGGCTCGTGTCGATTTTGCGCCCGCAAATGATTCAAAGAACTGCACTAATTAAGCAACCGAGCATGGTGTCAGCGGCTTAACCACCCATAAAAGAGACTGATGAGTTACGGATAGTGGGTTCGGTTTTTAGCCTATTGCTCGAATAAATCCCCGTACATACGAGCGATTTCTATGTGCAGCAGGCGGGAAAACAAAGATCCAAGCCTCAAAACACTTATTTCTGGGTTCAAAAGCTTAGCTTTAGGGGCATTTCCCAGCCTGTCGGTCCGGTCACATTATGCAGCTCGAAACCTTTCTGCCTTTGGCTTGTTCCAGCTGACAAAATTGAATCTGTTTGGCAAGCAGTATGAGATGATGAATTCACATCTGAAAATTCACGCCTCTAACCCCGGTTTGGCGCCATGAACCTTTCAGCTCATGGCTATCCAGGAGAGTCAGTCATGTCGGGCATCGTTTTCCGCCTAGTCCTGGAGCAACTTGTGGCCGGTTCATCAACGTCTCTCCGCTCTTGAGCATGAGAAGAAGCCTTTGTTGATGCAGTTTCCCCACACGTCGCTCTGTCTGTCAGGCTGGCGGCCCAGGGATATGGGTTCCGGAAAGCCTTCAACGGGAAAGCCGGTGGCTGAGAAGAGCAAATCATGTCCCTTGATTAATGGGTAATATACGACCTGTAACATAGCCAAAGACTGTTGCGCGGATCTCGCGGTGCAGAGCAGAGCAGAGTAACAAACGGAGCATCGCCCCACTGAGGCCTAGCGGTGTGGGCCAGAGATACAGACAGATATTAATATGTCATGCCTGCTTGTGTCCCCAGAGTCGACGCCCGCAGCAGTCATTTAGCCCGCAGGAGTGCCTGTCGTGAGCCCTTGGCTACTCTCTAGACTCGCCTGGGTCAAATCCCCGCGACTTGTCGTCTATCAAGGGAAGGGCTCGACGACGACGACGTTGATGACCGAGGATGACGCCGTCTCAGTACGAACTCCTTGCTTATTACTGCACATCAACCTGAACATTGCTTTGCCTCCGAGTGGGGGGTTTGTTGGGGGTCAAGGGAAAAGAGAGCACAACTTATACACTCCTGACGAGACCATGTTATCTCCTATCTCAAGACACTTGTTGCTCGGCTGACCTTGGCATTTCTGGCTGCGATCGCCAGCCAAGGGTCGACCAACAAGGCAGCCTGACCTGAACCACAACAAGGTCAATGTGCTCATCAAGGATTGCAACAGTCTCGCCCGTGAGATCATTGTCTGACGACGTTGAGTTTACCTGAAGCCTTGCCATGCTGAGCGATCTGGCTAGCAGGTTCTTTTGGCAAGTACCCAAGATTCGTGTCAGTTCTGGCGGGATTATCATTGAGTTTTGTATGCCCAAAATCTGCCGTCTTATCGAGACCTTCCTTATGCGTTATCTCTTCCACATGACTGCTGCTTGTATCAATGCAAGTCATCATCTGTGCATTCCTACGTGGCTGCTAGACCCTCGTCGCTCCTCCAAAAGTCCTCAAGGGCTGAAGATTAGATAGCTGGTCTCCCAATCACGACTTGTGCCTGGCTGTTTTATACGTGCTTTCAGTCCGGAGATCCAATAACTGCACTATCCGCATTGCAGAAGAAACGGCCGCATATCAGTCAACGTCTGTTTCTCTGTAACCTTATCTCGACGCCTTCGCCCTGCATATCTGTGATACCGTAGCCATAAATGAGTCTCTGTCCCTCCTTTGTGTTACTCGCGGCCGAGAATGCTGTAAAAAGGACTTTTTAAGAGTTTCTATTTTCAATGTCAAAGAAACATGAAACGTCTGTGAGCCTCCCCGTAGGCTCGGGACCAATACATATAATACATCGATCTTGGAAGGTCTTGTTCACTCATGGGGCCTCAACTCCAACTCTTTGTTCAACACGATCGATCGAACCACGATATTCGACCCCGAATTCTTTGTGAGAACGATTGAAACGATCCGATATGCTACCACGATGCGAACGAAACATCTCGTAAGATGAAACATCCTTGAGACCATCTGTCGACGTTATCCTGATCACGGACAAGGCTCTTTGTCACCCTACCGCGATGATGCTATTCTTGCTATGCTTTGAGAGCCGAGATCCAAGGGTTCGAGGATACAACAGTCAACGTACATGTGGTTTATAGGGTCGATGAGCCCCATGGTTCATCAAGAGTTCACGATGGCTCTGAAACCAACCGATCATACAAGGAACCGCCACGAACATGATGAAGTCTTGCGCAAAGGTTTCGGCAAATGTACTAGCAGCCGTAGTTATTGGATTCACAGAAGCCAAACCCATAGCTACGAGGGCATCAGGGTTGAGTGAGGAAGACGCCAAATCACTGGTATATCATATACTAGAGAGCTCCAAACTCTCCAAGGACCTGATCGAGAAGGAAGAGGGTACATCGTATGACGACTACGCCGAAGAACACAAGAGCATTGGAGCTGAGAAGGGTGCTATTGTCGGAGGGACTGTCGCCGCTGGGATTGTTCTCGGTGTGACGATATTCATTGGTATACTCATATACAAGCAATATCACATTTGTCGGGGACGAGGAGGTGATACTGCTGTACCATCAAGGCAAAAGAGTCAGGAGCTGGAAAGAACGCCTGACAATAGCTCAACTCATGGCTCGTGGCGCCATACGTCCAACCACCGAGTATCGGTTCCAGACTCAGAGTCTGTGTATTCTCAGCGGTCCTTTGGAAACATCTCTACTGCCGCGCGGGTTGAGATGGTTTCAGCTCGTCGACTATCACCACCACTGCTGCCATCCAAAGCTGCCCAGATGCTGGGAGTTGATGGTTCGAGGTCAACGAGTCCTTTGCCAAAAACACCCCTACCAACACCACGTCTACCAACGACGCCTCTACCACAGACGCAGGATCATATACCACCAACTACCGAGGCACCAGTCGTTGAAGAGCGCCGAAGTTCTCGGGACCCTCGGGCTCGTACATCGTCCAACTGCACTATGAGCACACTCGGCATGGAACTCCTCCGAGATGTAATGCAGCCGCTTGCCCCGACCAAGTTCAGCCCACCTCCCGACAAAACAACTTTTCCTCATCCGCCACCGCCCATCTCCAAGACGGGAAAGCCTCCTCCAGTGGCCTTGAACAACATGAAGGGTCAGAAGAGGATGCCGAGTAGACGATACTTTGTACCTGTGTTTAAGAAGAATGGACAGCTGTGGAGCCCGACATCGCCAGACGATAGTACCGCAACAAAAACAGAGACAGACACAATCCCAGAGGTGGAACCGAACACGATTCCTGAGACGGTAGCGGAGACGGTTGTTAGGGATTCATCGAGGGCGAGGCTGTTTTCTCTTGGGGAGAACAAGATCTAAAGCTTGGAGGTTGTGGTTGGTTGCACGGTTGGCGTTATCTTGGTTTTTAGAAGCGGCTAAGCCAAACTATTCATTCATTAATTGATGTTATTACTTGGGGAAACATAGCTCGTTGCCTTTTGTTTTGGTATCCCAACTTGAACATTATGCAGTTGAACCCTGATGTATTCACACTCATAACATGAAGAGAGCAACAGATTTACGGTATCTATTACGCCTTAGTAGCAAAGTCCGTTCAGTCATAGCCAAGCAAGCAAGCAAATACAAGCAAGCGTTATAAGCTGAGAGGGTGTTGTGAACATAATACCCTATACGACGAGATCAAGGTGATCCAGTAGGCACAAAGTAGCCCCTTTGACGGAATGAGGACAAGATGCCTAGTTCCATGTGCGATACATCATAATGGAAGATTAAGAGTGTTAGTTACTGCATGTTTAACATGTCTTCATATAAGTTAAAGACTCACCGTCGAGCTTAATACGAACAGTTAAACTAGACTGTATGTCGTGCATTCGAACATATACTATACCAAAGGGTCAACAACCATTTCAAACATTTATATCCCACCACTACTGCAGACTGTCGTATCATATTGGGCTCGCTCAGCGGCTCGGGTTCAAGCCGAGCAGGGCTTTTAGGTCACAATGCTGAGTATTCAGCTACTTAAAGAGATATAGTGAGCGCCTTGTTACCGATTCGTTAGAGATGGCATATAGTGAGGGGGGAGACATCAAGACATTCAGCCAGTTACTGCGATAAACTCGTGTAAGATTTGATTCGAGTTGTTCTGTTTAGTTACTCATATACTATTTCCTTATACTAGAGTCGTAAAATGCCATATCATCCCCGAGTCTCAAGCACACTTGTCAGCCAAGCAGCAATCATGAACACACGAGCTATTAAGGGACTTTCTGCAGCATTTCATTTGTTATACCTGTATGTCTAATCTCTTCAGGCGTTAAAGGACCTCTTTTACAGAGGCACCTTTAACAGAGATTGTACGCCTTTACTGTGCATGCTATTTACCTCATGTACTTGCAAGCTCTCTCATTCCTGTCTGCTAGCTGACTCTTATCTTACTCTAAATATTTGGTCAACTTCATCCAACAACCGTCCCACGCTTTGATTTACCCTACAACTTGACCTTCTATGCCAGCAGTCAAGCGTATAGTAGCCAAGATATCAACATGAATCAAGACAGGCAAGACAGAAACCGAAGCAATGTGTAATGGGGGTATTATTCCAAATATGTTCACAATAACGGACAACTAAACCATAGATACCGGACACTTCTCTGCAATGTCCCTCCCTCTCCCTCTTCCACTTGTCTCTCCCAACACGCACCCAAGCCCATCCATTGTATATGATCCGTCTCTTCCTAAAAGACATTTGTGAAAATGCCCATAGTATGAATAATGTATAAGGTATGAGTATGTCCCGTAAATGGCCCCTCCAATAAGAGAAAAACGCCTTGTCGGTCGAAGCACGCATCTAATGAACGAAATGCCCCAGCAGATGCATAGCTCACTCCCATGTTGGTTCTTCACTCGGTAATATACCACATTGTTACAAATTAGCAGTCGTTCCTCGAAGTAATGCCCCTCTATAACCGAGGGCGGCAAGGGCGTCTAGCCGTGAACCATGACCGAACGCCATAATGAATGAAGTAGAGAGGCCGTTTCTCATCGTTCTTGCACCGCTGCTAACGCCGTACCCTGTTCGAGCTAGTCCATCGTCGAGTGCAGCGGTAGACCAGATACCAATTCTCATGGTGCCGGTCCATGTCGAATACGCTAGACGGATACTGCAGGAAGCGGTCGGTACTCGTTTCTCGGATGCAGACTCTTCGTATAATTGAGTGTTGTGATCCGTAATATGGCGTACAGCTCGCCCGCTGCCTGTTGACCTCTCGACGCTGGTATACGAATGGCCCATTGCGAGCCTCCATCCTTTTCTAACCGATGACAACTCTTGCGCCTTCCTTGCCCAGCACACCTCTTTCTTTTGGCTTGGGACTGTTTGTTCGACCCTTTTTACCCTTCAGGAACCCAAACATACCTCCCGAGCCTTCACTCTTACTGTCGGTCACGTTATTGGCATCTGTGGGCAAAGTCGCGTCCTGGCGAGCCAATTCAGACCAGCTACCGCTACCGTCAAGAGTCACCTGCACACCTCCAGCAGGGCTTGTGACCCGCTGACCAGCAACAAGTGGGACATGGCGAGTTCTGAAGTCGTTCTGGAGCGGAGGTGGCGGGGCCGGTCGAACAGGGCGCCCCTGTCGGCTTTCATTGCTAAGATTTGGGTTAAGGGGCGATTGCTGATAGCCACCGTTGACTGCAGGCATAGGTGTCGCTTCGTCGGTTGTGAGAGCCTGAGGAGCATTACTCGGATCGCATTGGCCCTGTTCATTGGCGCCGGTAGCCTCGGTGATTCTTTCAGAGTTAGCATGGGCAGACTGACGACGGAAATCTGCAACAACTCACCTTTTGTAGGCTGCCACGGTATAGTCGAATGGTCTGAAATCAGACTCGATCATGCGATATAGTTCGTCTTCCCGAATCTCCTTTTCGGTTGCATCGTCCTTTAGACGCTCTCGTGGTTTTTGGCGTCTTGCACGAGCTTCAAGCGGAGCCTCCTCCAGAAGTAATTCTTCGAGGTCGTAGGTAGCGTCAAAGTTGGTCTTCTCGGACGATGGGACAAATATGGGCTCGATTCGCTTTTGCTCAAGAAGCTCGAAGTCGAAACACTTGAAGAATTCGTTTTGAGTGAAGCTCTCCCATGTTGATCCCATTCGAGTTTCGCGATTAGGGTCGAGAGCGGCGCCAATGGCATAGAGGCAAGCGAGGGATACAGGTGGCTGTGTTACGGGATACTTGGGGCTGGCAGCTTGAATTTGCTGGCTGAGGGATCCTTCTGAACCGCCTTCGAATGGTCGCTTGATCGAATTAGCATATGTGTAAACCGAACACACCCGAACAGGGTTATACGGGTGTAGGCGACTTGGGACGTACCTTGTTATAGATGCACTCGTAAAACAAGACACCTAAAGACCACCAATCCGCTCGTACGTCGTATCCTTTACCAGCGTACACTTCGGGAGCGAGATAAGCCAAGGTACCGGATTTGCTTGTAAGTGTTCTGCCTGGAACAACATCAGAAGCGACATTCTGGTTTGGTTAGTTTCGTTTTCAGAAATATGTCAAGAGTGAGAAACGCACAAAATCAGTCAAATGAACGTGGCCATCAGCATCCAAAAGTACGTTATCGGGTTTGATGTCGCGATGGATAATGTTCTGGCCGTGCACATATCGTAGAGCGCATCCAAGTTCAGCGATCCAGAACCTGACAGCCTCCTCGGTGAAGGTCTTTCTCGAAATATGGAACCGCAAGTCTCCACCAGTCATCAGGTCAACCACAAGATACCTAATATCTAACGTGAGCCATGCATCTGGGCGGAGATCGTAGAAAGTCATACATGTATTCGATGTCCTGGAAACTGTATCTCAAGTTACAGATGAAAGGGTGGTTGACATATTCCAGCATTCGGCGTTCGCGGATAATGTTACGCACGCTTTCAGATCGTACGACTGCGGGAATCATGAGTATTAGCTTGGTACCACGGAGAAAAAGACACTACATATCCAGGCTCGTAGACGATTGTTGCCGTGATGGATGTAGCACATGGGTCAAGGCCACGTTGGTGAGACCATGGGCATGACCCAGAGATCGGAACACAGTAACCTACCCTCATCTTTCCGGATGTATTTGAGGGCAAAAGACAGATTAGTGTCTTTACGCTCAACAATTCGCACTTTTCCAAAGGCACCTCGGCCGACGACGCGAAGCAGGCGGAAATGATTTAGATTCACTGTGGGCAAATTGTTAGCGTAATTCGCTAATCACGATTTGAAAATTGATTGAACAACGGTATTGCGAGAAAAGCAAACAAAACGAGTGGTTGTGAATGCGATGGACCAAGAGGCTATGCATAAACATAATACACGTGGGAGAGGAGATGACGCCAAGCGATATGCGGCTGAAAGACAGCGAACGACATGCAGTAACGAGACACAAGATGAACCAATGACGGAAACGAGGGAGCGGATGAGTGCAAGGATACGAAGACATAGATAGACAGGTCTTTGGTGGTTCACGTACCTTCACCGTTAAGGTCGACGGGCTTTCCTTGGCCGTTACCCATCGTGAGGGGATCGATATGATGGACGACGTTGAATTATCGTGACGGATAGCAAAGTCCCATGCTGAGTCTCGAGTCTAGGGAATGGAATGAGAGTGGAGTCGGAGCGCCGTGGCAGTATATCGCAGGGCACTGTCTTTTTGCGTGGAATCAGAGGATTATCTTGTGACGACGGCGGTGGTGGTGATGGCGATTGTGATAATGATGATGGCAGAAGGCCAGAGTCGCAGGGGTAGCAGAAGCAAAAGCGAAGGCAAAGGCAAAATCAAATGCAAATACAGCTCGAGAGTGAGCAAGGCTTGGCTTGGCTGAGCTGGGCTGGGCTGGGCTTGGTTTGGTCTGGCTTGGTTTTTGGCTGGGCGCTTGTGAAGTCGAATCGAATCGGGACGTGAACGGAGCAGGCAGGGTCTGGACCTTTAGTGGGCGGCGCAAGCACGGGAGGCGAGATCGGATTTTGTTGTATCCGTACAGTTGGAGCGATCGGGTTCGCCTTTGGGGAGGTAAGTCGTCGGAGGACGGTGGCGGCGGGAAGAGGAGGAGCTCGGGCAGTAAATTCGACTTTGCTTGGGGGAGAGAGAGCGTGAGAGGGGAGAAGAGGACCTTTTGAGGGGGAGAAAAGGAGGGGGCTTGGTGGAGGCGTTTTGAGATGTGGGATGTCAAAGTGTTCTAGCTGGCTACTATATACCTAGAAAGATTTATCTTCCATCCATTGGGTACTGTAGCAGTAATCTCAATACTACCGAAAAAAAATAATGGCGATGGCGGTAGGTAGGTAGGTGGAGTAGGATCTGGGTTGTATCGTGGTTCAGTAAGAGGGAGGGAGAGCGAGAGAGAAGAGAATCGATGGAACGAAAGGCAGTAAAAGAGGTTGATAGGGACTGTAGGTACCTAGCCACTATTAAGGTAGCGGCAGAGGCAGCGGTACTAAAGGGAGGGAGGGGAGGCTAACTCTAGTACTGTAGTAGGGTCTGATCTTAGCAATGGAACTATGAGTATTGATTGGAGAGTAACTTTTTTTTTCTTCTTATTTCTTTTTCACTTCTTCTCCTGACGTCTTCAACTGTATGTAAGAAAGACAAAGACGAAGGAACAACTAAACACAAGACAAAGGAGTAGAGCCACACCGTCAAACAAAACCACATCCACCACAGCAATGATGCCACTCTGCGCTCTGCCGGGCGTCGTTGTCAGGACCAGAGCAAGGTACCTTATTAGGATGGTACCCTTAGACTGGGCTTGATACTGCCCTGAGGAGTACGACCGAGACTGAGTCTGGTCTGTGCAGATTAATCCGTCTCTAGTTCCCTTGCAATGTAGGAGAGCACGGACAACCGCATCCATGGCAGGGGTCCAGAGTAATCAACAGCCACGGAGCACAGCACGTCGAGAAGAGTAGTGATTGTCATACCTGTAGCTCGCTTGATAGACGACCCCGGGGCGGCCACGCCAGAGAAAAAGCCAAGATGATATCTGTACAATACGGATACATAGATTAATTCTAACCAACTGGGCGGGAATGAGAGCGAGAAAAGATGTCACCAGCTTGTTCGTCTAAGACGACTCTGACTCTCTAGCTTCGGTGGAGTTGTAATGCTCGGTCGACTGCTAGTTAACAAGTTATCGGCCGATGTTTGCTCCGACTAAGTACTGTACTACAACAAGCGTAGGTAAGCCAAGCGCCTTGTTCTTTTGGAATCAGCATGGGATGGGATGGAATGGCCTGGCTTGGCTCACGATCCAATCGCATACTACGTACTGAGTATCTTGAGAACCGGAACAAGGCCGTTATTGGATGAATTCAGTTAGCCAAGGTTCAAAGTTGAAGATGCCCATTTCTATCCGTGGTCTGTAGACTATCCAACTCTTTGTTTCTTATCTCCCATCTCTTGTTGCATGGTCAAACTTGCTCGCTCCCCATATTCCCATTTTTGGTGCTCGGCTGGCTCAGACTTGAGTTCATTCATCTGGCCCCAGACCCATGACAAGGGTCCTGACTCTTACTCACCTACAATCGTGCGTGTGTATCCGTACCCTGGTGCCACTGCCGCTCAAAGGAGGGTGGGCGGGCGTCCCTAGGTGCAGCAGGCAGTCTTGTCTTCCATGTCTTGTTCGACAATGCAAATGCGACTACAGTATGATCATCACCACCACCGCCAACCGTCCGCGTCACTTCTCCTTTTTTTTTTTTTTTTTTTTCCCCCTTCTCTCTTCATGGGGGTCTTGTGTTGATAACCTGGGGGTCACCTTTGATATCCTATTCACTGTTTCAGCAGCCACCACAGGAACCGGCAATGGCTAAGGTACAGTGATATTCCTCGGCGTCTCCGAAGGGGTAACGCTTGCGGGCAGGCGGCGCGTGGCGGATCAGCCAACCAGCCTAACTACTCATCAGCTTTGACAAGTCGCGACCATTGGCAACAAATGTTCCTGACAAGTATCCGACCCCCTTTGACACGTGCTGCCACTGCAGGAGAGCCGCTTTTGACACGCTTCTGGTCTCCCTGGCCGTAGAGAGTAGCCCCTAATTCTCGCATCATCACCGCCGGCATCTACATTCACGTTACATGTCCATACTTGCCCAAGCCTCTTTAGCGGTCTTTAGCATCTCCAAGTTCCTGTGGCACCACGTGTCTTATTGGTCAATTGAGCCCGAAAGCCTTGGCTGTTCCCGATTGTCAACACAACGCCGGCCGTGGCGTTGAGATGGCCGAGGCTGCCGATTATGAACCCCCCGAAATGTTGTCAAGATCAAATCTTGACGACATGTACCTATTCAACATAATTACGATTGGCAGCTCACAATGTCTATTGCTTACTTTGATTTGTAGTCTGACCCTGAGCTAATTAGGCCTATCGGAGAAGCATACCCTTTCTGTCTTGAGTAGAATGTTTTAGTACACAACACCTGACGGCGATTGTCTTGGTCTTGGTCTCGCATGTTCAAGCCCTTTGATGCTTCGTGGCGGATCAACAACAAAAATTTGACAAACTTGCCGTGGCCGCTCAGGCCCAGGCACGGACGGACAGACAGGCACAGGACATGGGAGAAGCTGACACATGACGATCAAACCGTCCCATAGTTGCGGCGTCCAGGTGCGGAGTGAGACCCGTACATAGTTCAGTTCTTGTTAGCTATCGTTATCCTGGCCTGGCTTGAGTCGCGGAGCTGACAGGGCTAGGTTGATCTTCCAATGCTGTTACCAACCGCCATCACAAGACCTGATATTCAGCCTGCTGGGCCTGATGCGGCTTCAGATCTCATCCTGCGGGCCCCTGCATACAAGACCAACCAGCCTTTCACACTCAGGTCTCGCCGCCTCACACAGTTTGACCGGTCTGCTGTGTGGTCCTGACATCGTTCTGGAAGACTTCTGTTCTGCAGGCCCCCTTTGGGAGATTTCAGAGACGTCCTTGATGCAGATAAGCGACGGAGATGCCCGTCATTGTGTCAAGGGACTTTGTGGCGTACATACCTAATGACTTGTGAGCCAAACAAGGGTGGGTTTGGCCTGCACACACAACGGCTTTGCTTGCCTTGTTGAGTATGATTTATCAGAGACATGAATAGGAACATGAAGATGGGCTGAAACCTTCAGCCCGGAGTACAAGATATATGTATACGTATACGAACGATATGTGATACCTCACAGTTGCCCCTTGCAGAGACACGTCTTAGTGCAAGATTGCAACGGCTGCCGATTACACCAAAAAGCAAAAAGCCAAAAAAAACACCTGCAAGTACATTACTTCCCCGGTCCCCCCCTGCAACGGCGCCGCCTCGTTGCTGCAGC
This sequence comes from Fusarium guadeloupense, assembly GCA_021655865.1. NCBI lineage: Eukaryota > Fungi > Ascomycota > Sordariomycetes > Hypocreales > Nectriaceae > Fusarium > Fusarium guadeloupense. The sequence continues at coordinate 77,428 of JAJJWM010000277.1, read as the reverse complement.
CAACCATCCCATCTCCAGCAGCCGCATGAAGATGAAGAGCCAGCCTCCAGCCCAGCCAATTGCTTCAACGGCGTTTCATGGCCTGCAACACCGTGGGTTGCAGCCAGCCTCTGAACGTCATGACAGTCGCAAGGCTGTCAAGGCTGTGATGGAGCCCCCTTGCCGACCCATGCACGACCGCTGATCCTCCTATTCTTTTATCGATGCCAGCTTTCGTCTTTGTCATGATTGCACAATTTTAGCAATTTCAAATCATGCATACTTTGCTGCAGATAAATGCGAGAACGAGGTATATCTCGTATAGAGCTCTCAATCAAGGTATACCCCCGACGACGCCGTCATCTTTAGCAGAGACTTCTTCTCGACAACAGAAGTGTTGGTGGAGTTGTAGCCGCAGTCCAATATGCAAATTCACAGAATTGACATGTTCTAGAACAAAGGCTTCACAGCGTTAGTGGCTGGAAAACGCCTCTCGGGTGATGCCGCCGGTGGTGAAGCTTTTGATATTTGAGCTTTCTCCGGACAAAGAGTGTTTTTCCGGTTCAGCAAACACTTTACTGGTTCTCGACAGCCGTTTTCCTTTCTGGGACCAATATTCCTCTCAGGGACCTAACAACAACTCAGCATATAGTCGTTGTTGGTCTTGCGGAAGCGCTTTGCACTCATGGTTGCAGTGTCTAACTCATGCTCATGCACGAGACTGTCACTGCTATTCATAACCAACATCATAATCATGCGTTTTCTTCAGCCAAAGTCAAAACTTCAACAGCCGATGTGGATTCCATCCATGCATGGCTATTGAGCTTGTTGGTCTGATCAAGTCAATAGAGCAGCCAAGCGCAAGCTCGGACACAGGGAACTTTGCTTGGGGATTCTCAGCTCTTCGGCATTGGTGTCAATAGCGGCTGAAGTGAGGCTGTAGAGGTCGCTTGATGATGTTGGGAACCCTGGACCCCCGCGATATAATCACAGCCACTTTTTCATGGTTGGGCTGAACAACCGGGGAGATGACTGCAACTGTATATTGACTTTGTTGGTGTTGTACTCGGTAGGTAAACGAAGCTCACAGTGGAGGCCTGTTGAGACAGGGCTTGACTCTTGAATGTTTACCAATGGATCCCACGGAACTAGTCAGATGATTTGAAAGTGCCAAACAACTCAATAAGCGATATGAGCATCTATGCAGCCTTGGGATGTAAGTAGGGTTGCTGGCAGGGTCTTTGGTGCTTGGCAGGCAAACTGATCCTATCAGCCATCTCTACCTCGAAACGAGTATTTCTGTGTTGACAGCCAACTTCTACAACACATCAAATATTATATGCGCATTCAAAGTCAATTCCAAAATTGAGCAAAAAGTCTCGAACGTTGTCCTCATGTCGAACACGGTTATATACGGTACTTAACGATAATACACATTCGTTTGAAAAACGATGACGATTGCGACCACTGAGGAACGGTGACAGTTCGATGACGTCAAAGGCCAATGATGGAATCGACCTACTTGAGATGATTCCAGAGAGCCCCAACTCTTCTCTCTTACCAATTGCACCATTTAATTGCTCCAAAACAATCCAATTTTCACAAGAAAACATTCAAAATCCAATTACAAACCCTCCTCACTCTCATCCGCTACCATGTCTCTCTTCCGCAGCGTCTTCCGCACAACCGCAACCACCATCCGCCCTCTTCACACGACAACACGCCTGCGCATGCCCTACAAGCACGACCAGGACCGCGAGTCGCTCCGCCCAGTGGTGAACGAGAACACAAAGTCCGGAAAGGACGAGCAGATGTCCTCTGAGCACGCCGACGTCGCCTTTGACCCCAACACGACACGGCCCGAGACAGAGGCGGAAAAGACCAGCCAGAGGACCCAAGCCAAGAGCCCCGAGGACGAGGATCCTCTGAACGCCAGCGGCGCGAACCAGGAGTTGAGCACGCCCATGGGTAACGAGAAGAACATCAAGACTAGGGGCGCCGGGGAAGAGATTTCAAAGGGAGGATCTAGCGGAGGTGGAAGTGCGCCGAAGAAGGGAGATCTACCCAAGGCAAAGTAAGAGATGGGGAATTGCAATGAAATTGCCCACTCGAGACGAGAAGCTACTTATCATGGATGCGGAATGCACCTTGTATATTCAATGCGATACTTAGCTTTGTGGGAACAGAGGAAGATTTCCTGCGTTGCATAATTAACGATATATTCAACTCTTTCAATATCATCGCTCAACGCTTGTGATAAGTGAGCTTGAACAAACACTCGCCGAGCTGATTGAGACTTCTTAAATCGAACCGCAGAAATTGACAGCAAAGCAAGAGTTAGGAGGCTATAGATGTAATGTGGTTGACAAAAGACTCCAATGAGTGGAAAAGACCTCTATTATGAAATTACACTTGAAACTAACTTGATACAGGTGTTCTTAGATCAAGTCTTCTCTCGGCCGGGATGGAGCCCGCAAGCTCACCCCGCGGCTCCGTTGACCGGCCCCACATCTCCGGAGCATTGAGCTCAGCCGGCAGCGCATCGATAGGGCGGCTTCATTGGTTTGGCCTTGCAGCTTCTAAAAAGGCAGTCGCGATGTTGCAAGAAGCCCTTTTGTAAAGAGAACCTTCCCTAATACAAGTTGTTGTTTAGAAAGGCCCCCCCTGACCAGTCTCGAGATCAATAACCCTTTCTTATCATCATCTTTTGGAACCATCGCAATCTGCTTTCAACGAGTTATTCCATACGCCATCAAATTCTGCTTTCAACCACTTTATAATATCGACAGAATGAACCAGACTACAGAGGAATGGCTGGCACAGTATCTTGTCAACCTGACAGGTCTTGCGGACAATCTAACCGACAGACCCTTGGCACAAGGGCTTACAGATGCCCTCGAATCCGCCCTGAACACCCCAAATGGAAGCCCTGACAGGCTGGCTGACAGTCTCTACCGATTGTACTTTAATTACTGCGGAGGCGACACTTCTCCAGCCACGGAAGATGCTGAAGACTTCCTCTATGCTACTTGGGATGTTTTGCTGACGGTCGTCTGCCGGATGCGATATGATGATAAACGTTCGGAACTGCTAGCCCATGCAGTCTTTCTTCTTTGGAATAATGAACGAATGGTTTACCATACCCCTGAAATTAAGGCGCTTTGGAGAGATATCCCAATCACGGTTTCTGAAAGTCTTACCGGCGGTCCAAATCGTCCTCACAATCCTGACCATCAACCCCGTACAAATGGGTTCATTGACAACCCTAACCTTAAAGCTTTCGAGGAATGGCTCCGTTTACAGTCATTTTCTGCTCGCCTGGCGGCAAGTCTTGAAGGAGGCTGGCTCCAGTTTGGCATCCGGACACTACGAGATGCGTTGGAAGAACCACTCCCAATAGAAGCACTTGTAACAAGTGTGGAGCAGCGTCGATTTCACTTAGGGGCGGTCAGCGAGTGGATCAAGCATGCCGGCCGAGCCCTGTATCGGATGGCGCAAACATCCGGGAGCCTGAGTGCAACAGATGCGCAGCCCGGCCGGCTAGCAAGCCATCTGCCCCCTGGGCTGAGCATGGAACGATGGTCTTTTTGGAAACAGAGGTTGGGGGAATTGAAAGAAGAATCCGCCAATGGGGATGTGTTTTATGTGAAGTACAAGATTGACGAAGCTATGAGAACAATACAGATGTTGGAGGACAATCAGGCCTCCGAAATTCTGGAGGGACGAGTATAGCCGTGAAGGGGAAATGGGCCATTAGAGCTGCGAGGAACAAATAGACCATTAATACTGCAGAGGGAGGAACAGAATGATTAGATAGCACCCAAGCATTGATAGGAAAGGAGGCTTATGTTTGTGTTCATGTTCATGTTCATGTTCATGTTCATGTTCATCATGTCGTTGTGAATGCCAAACCCAACACGGCTCAAACTCCTAGACGCCAGACCATGCATATTATGGGAGGAATGCCTTTAGGCGTACATCATATCCCCATCCTCCTCTTCACTATCCTCTACCACGGGAGCCTCCTTTTTCTTTCCCAGCTCTTCACGACACATGGGGCAAGTTCCCTTGCTGCGCAACCAAGGTCCAACGCACTCGAGGTCGTATCGATGACCGCCCTTGCATGGCAGCTCGACAACAAGGCAGTACTCGTCTTCTAGATAAGGCACCTTGCAGATAGCGCAGTCATCGTCCTGCTTAAGGGTCTTGCGATTCACGCGATCGAGCGAGTCGACAAACTCCTGCGACACGCCGGGCAGCCGCGTCGGGGGGTCGTTGATATCTGCTTCGAGGGTGTTGATGAGGGTCTCTAGGAACTCGCGGTTGTCTGTCGTCGGGGCGGTAGTATGGAGAGTGTGCAGCTGGTCCTGGAGGAGGCGGAAGAGAGCGGCTGTGTCGACGGGAGTGGGCGTGGCGTGCGGGTTGTGCTGGGGGGTTTGGTTGCCTGAGGGTTCGGCGAGCTGGCCTAGGAGGGAGAAGAAAGAGGCCATGTCGACGCGGCGACCGGAGCGACGGCCTTCTGAGAACTTGACATTGTGTTCGACTGTGAGAGGGGGAGTTAGTTGTGGGATGTAGATATGGAGAGTGGGAGGGGGAGGGGTTATGAGCTTGCTTACCTTCGTATTGAGTAGCCATTGCGAGAGGTGATTGTTTTCTTTGAAGGTATGCGATGTTGATGGGAGTTGAATCGAGAGAAGAAATAAGCAAACGAGTTGTCGAGAAGAGAGAGAGATCGATCGCGTAGGCGACAGGATGTTGTCGTGGAACAGTAAGACGTAGGCAGAGGAATGATGTCGCAAGTCTAAAGCCGAGACTTGCGGAGTATGTACCAGAGGAAAAATAAGTGGAGAAACACAGTAAGCTTGGACCCTGATACTGCAGGGCATAAGCCACAGCAGGGGGACGATTAAACGATTAGGTGCTGACTACGGAGTATTGAGTTGAGAATATGGCTTACATGACTTGGCTTATATCCATGATAGGCCTTGGCTTGCATCAGCCTCTGCTAGAGGGAGTAAAGACGAGAAAGATGTTGCTCGTCTAAGTATGTTAATCAGTGTCAAATTAAGCCCTGTTTACGACCTTGTACCTTGTCACTATCAATGGCCTCACTTGTGATGATATAATATCAACCATATGGGAAATGACCCGAGACTTGTGACAGTCATGGGGCAAACTATACAATCTGAATCTTTAGAGTACATCGAACTCAACTGATCATTCAAACGACAGATAATCATTGGGCTTATCATATCACAAGTATAGATACTAAGTTAGCACGTTCAATGTGGCTGGTGCCATGGATTCATTTCGTCATCTCCGCTCCGCTCCGCTAGAGCTTTGGTAGGAATGGATTTGGATCCTTGTCTTGGTGCTGTATAGGCTGGGATTCTTCTCTTTCCTTCTCTGACTTTGAATCCATACTTTTCTCTTCATCTTCTACATTCCTTAATTCTCATCTCGATACCCCCGTCTGCTGTTATCCACCATACGATACCCAACACCAAACCTTTCATCACTACCGATCGCATAACCTTGATATAACTCCACCAGCAAACACCCTCAACAATGTCTTCACCCTCCGCCGCCATCATCGGCTCTACCGGCCTCGTCGGCTCCAACATCCTCTCCACCCTCCTCTCCGCCGAGACCTACAACACCGTCCACACCATCACCCGCCGCGCCCCCAAGGCCACCTCCCCCCGTCTCAATGCCATGGTCGACGCCGACACCACAAAGTGGGCAGGCATACTCTCCAACCTCGCGCCCAAGCCCTCGGCCGTCTACTCCGCACTGGGAACAACCCGCGCTGCCGCAGGAGGCCTGGCGAACCAGTGGAAGATCGACCACGACCTCAACGTCGAGCTGGCAAAGGCGGCCAAGGCAGCAGGCGTCTCGACATTTGTGTTTATCTCGAGCGCGGGCACGCGATCGTTCCCCTCGTCGTCGATGCCCTACTGCAAGATGAAGAACGGCGTGGAGGACACTATCAAGGAGCTGGATTTTGAGCAGGCCATCATTGTCAAGCCTGGCTTGATCATCGGCCACAGGGAGTCGGGTCGTCTCATGGAAGGCATTGCCACGGGGGTTGTCAATGGTCTTGGAAGGATTAGTGCTGGGATCAAGGACAGTGTTGGTCAGGATGCGGATGTCATTGCGAAGGCGGCTGTGAGGGCCGCGCAGTTGGCGAGCGAGGGCAAGGCGCCGAGCAAGTACTGGCTTGTGGAAGTACCAGATATCATTAAGCTAGGCCGGACTGAGTGGCCAGGTAATGAGTCTGCTGCGACTACTGAGACCAAGACTGCATAGAGGTTCTGAGAAGTGAGGGGTTGTAGTCTTTATGTGGTTTCTCCTGTCGCACAAGCTCTGCTATTCCCTTGCACAAAGGTTGCGAAGAGTCGGAGCCGCAGTTTTCCGGCGTACGACAATGCTATACTTACTTGATTGCCGCATTTGCAAAGTACTCACATGGCTATGTTGCTAAATGTGCAGACTTGAGTTGTACAAGTTGATACTGCTGCCGTCTCTAAGCTGAATGCACGCTTGCGTGGTTACCTCTTGTTGGAGGGATTGCGTGAGACAAGACGGAGTATTCGCACAGAGCGATGTACAAACAAAAGTGGTCGAATGGTTCTGAATCGACCTTGATGCAAGAGTATAGGACAATACGAGAAAAGAGTTATGATTTAATCAACTTGACTTGATTGTGCTGTTTATGACTAGTGTCACATCTTACAAACACATATTCTCCGCTGTAGATATCTCTCTAGTTCTCTACAAAATGTATCGTCCAACCTTTGGACTTACCCAACAGTAAGCAAGTGTAATATATTCCTCCGACTCGCCTTCACAGTTCCCGTCGCTTCTCTGCCCCGCGTGCCCCACCATCCCTCGAATCTCATCCATCATCGGCCACTCCACTCTGATAACGACTTCACTCACTCACTGCTCAATCTTACCTTTTCCTCGCGCAACTCACAAAGACTTTAGTACTAGTAAGTTCAAGATTCACTACCGATACTCATAAACTCACAAAGCTCACCTATATCGTAGCTATCTAAGACCAAGCCTGTCATAGGCCACTCATCTCAAAAGACATCATCGGCCCTGAATATACTCAACATGTCTTCTCGTCCTTCAGTCGTTGGCCCCGACGCCGGCCCAGAGGCGCCTTATCCTCTTCACATGGAAGGCAAGGTCATTTCTGGCTTTGGTCGCGGCTCCAAAGAGGTACAAACCTTCCTCACATAGCGTATACATCCATACTCACATCCTCCAGCTCGGCATCCCAACCGCCAACCTCCCCGTCGACGAGGCTCTAACCCCCTGGATCGCAAAAATTCAATCAGGCGTCTACTTTGGCTACGCCTCTCTCTCCTTGCCCACATCACACCCCGACCTCCCCTCCCCAACTTCATCCGAAGTCCCTCCCACCACCGACACAGAGGACGCTCTCCTGGCCGCCGCGCCGCCTGCTAACCCGCCCTTCCACATCTTCCCCATGGTCATGTCTATCGGCTACAACCCCTACTACAAAAACAGTGTCCGCAGCGCAGAGGTCCACGTGCTGCACAAGTTCACAGCCGACTTTTACGACGTGCCCATGCGTCTGCTCATCCTTGGCTTCATTCGTGAGGAAAAGGACTACAAGAGTCTGGATGCACTCATTGAGGATATCAACTTTGACTGCGAGGTTGCGAAGAACAGTCTCGCTCGTGAGGCCTGGGCTCCTGCAAAGGACCGCGTTGTTGGGGGAAGAGGTGTAACAGGCAACCTGGATGTTCAATGGCTGGTCCGCGATGGCTGAAGGGCGGTAGCTATGCGGTAATTTGGAATGAACTGTAGATAGAAGGAAGACATTAAAAGTGAGTGACTGGGAGTTACGGATAGAATAGAGATATAGAAGAAATCGGTCTTTTATTTATTTAATTTTTTTTTTTTTCAAAAAAAAAAAAAAAAAAAAATCGTATTGCTTACTTCGTCTCGCATTTGCTTGAACACTACCTGGGTATCATGCGAAACCCCCATTTCTCTCCCTCCAACTCAACAACTCTGGCACTAATAAACCATGCCCATAAAACTGAATCATGACTAGTCTCCCATTCAAGGCATATGCCCTAGACTCTCACTCTCTCCTTCTCTTCAATAATGTATGATCCCTGCTGTACGTGCTAAAAGAGGGCTTGTTATAAACAAGAACCTCAAACACAAAATCGAGGGATAATGAACGTATGTTCCAAGGCTTGCCCGCAGTCATATCTATTAGACTGCCAGTTGCTGGGGGCCGTGGTCCGGTAGGTATCGTGGCAAAAACTGTATTCAGGTTAGCTCCAGGTGTATATGAATTTGTCAAAATTAGACAACTCACGTTCATAATGATCATCATGGGAATATCAAAAACGTCCCGCTTGATGGTCCAGCAGTAGGTGCACTCGACCTTGCCATCCCTCTCAATCCTTGAAATACCATGCTCGCTATCGATCCGCGTAACTCGACTGCTTAGAATGCCCGGCTGCGCATCCTTTTGAGAGCCTTGTTCTGACTTGATGTCGAGATTCTGAGATGATCGATACTTGTTGAGCCGGCAACTTCTCTGTACCTTACCACGACTGTCTTCGAAAGCTAGTTCTGCAAAATCTTGGTAGAATTCCACAACACTGTCATCATCCAAGAGTTCGCCCAAGAACACAGGTTGAGGTCGTCCATTGCTGTTATCGAGTGTGACTTTTTGAGGCCGAGGAGTTGGCATATCACCCTGTGCGTTGGTCTCTGGTGTGTTTGACCCATTAGTCGACCTTCCACTGTACGTGTTGATGTTGAGATTTGGTTCTTTTCCAAGCAGCACCTCTTTTGTCCACCCTGTCAGCGCGGTGAACTCTTTATTGACGGCAGCGACCTCTCCTGATCTTCGACAGACAACCGTGGGCGCGCAACAGTGCTGGAGAAAGTCATCGTACTCAACTAGTGTTCTTTGAAAGCACTTTTCCATGAAGATGAGATCTTGCCGAGTCAGATCTTTTGTACAAGAAATGAACGACGGTCGAATCTCTCCGAGCGCCTTGGCAATCCGCAGTAGCTTATTGCCAGGAAGACGATTTCGTAGGACGGCCACCATGTTATGAAATCCGGTGGTGTAGGGATACGGTTCCTTTACACTTTCATAGATAGCGGCCGAGTCTCTTTGGCGCTTGCCGAGATATGATTTAGGACCAGGCTTGATATTCTTAGGTCTATGTCGCGGTGGGCCAGGAACCGTGGGAATCCCAGCGAAATTATGACTCGGCGAGCCTTCCATGCCCGCAACTGAGTGCGGGCTGGCCGTCGCATCTGTACTTGGGCTGGCAAGGCTCGTAGGCCCGGCTGCGATAGCATAAGCATGGGGTAGTCCGTGCTGGAGGTTTCCCTGGGCATATAGAGATTGATTGTTCTGATCCATACCCGAAAAGTCGGCTCCCAGCATGGGATGATCAAAGCCGTTTCCACTTCCGTTACCAAATAGAGCCGCATAGTTGGCCTCGGTTGTTGGAGTTTGCGATATCGAGTTCTCTCGGGGAGGAGTCTCGGCTCCAAGGGCCATCTTATTGAGGATGCCAAACTCCCAACCAGCATACTGACTACCAAAGTTGAGACCTTCTAGGTCAAAGTTGTAAAGAGCAGGATTGCTGGGGTCAAACAAAGCGTTAAAATCCATGTTACCGGTGGGCATTATGTTGTTCATCGACGTATGCGTGTTGTTGATGGGGGCCTGAAAGGATGTCGGCGACGCCTGGGGGTTGAAAGGAGGTAGGCCATCGATACCAACGGGGGTTTGCGCGCCGGCTGAGTAGACTGGTAAAGTTGCAGTACTCGCCTGAGAGAAGAAGTTGCTGCCAGTTGAAGATAAGTTGTCCGACTGACTCGAGTTTTGGCGATGGGCGTTGGGTCGTGAAGGTGCGGGATTAGGGTTGGAATTGGGAGTAGGATTGGGGTTGTAGTTAGGACCAAGGACGGGTCGAAGGGCCTCGGGAGGAGCGTCATGAAGATATTTGGCCTTCTTGCGGACACCGTCCTGGCATGCATCGGCGAGACCTCGCTTGATACACCTCTGGCACGGCCTCTCATCTCCTGAGAAGATGTCAGTTTGAAACCTTCTCCTTAGTTGTCAAGCACAACGATCTTAACCGTGACTCTCCTCCCATAGGATTGAGTTATGGGGTACGCAAACAGTAGAGCAGCCGAAACGCTGGTGACTGATGTACTAAAGGGTCAAACTTCACAGGGAGAAAGCAAGAGCTCGTGTCATGATAACCAGCGCATAAAGGCACGGTGCCAGCATAGCCGTCGCAAGGAAACTTACCACAAGTCAGATGAGCTCTTTGACACGCAAAGCACGCCCTTCGCGCCTTTTTCCTCCTAGGGCGCAAGGGGTCCTTGGGGTCGTACTTCTTCTTGACCTCGGCGGTGCTTTCGGTAGTGCTCTGGTCCGTCATTTTCTCGTCGTCGTCTTTGAGAAAGGTCTCGGTCTCGTCCTCGTTCTCAGACATGACATCTGAGACCTCAGCACTGTTTTCCTCCATCTCGTGCGGCATGGTGTCTTATGTCTTATATACAAGGCTTCGGAGGTACTGTGATGACTGGAATATCCTCCCCTCAGCTAGTCGAGCCCGAGACTTTGTTTGGACTGCTGCACACAAAGCGGCCCGGATATGCAGGCTCCAGATCCCCCAAACCCTTTTTTTTTTTTTTTGTTTCTCTCTTTTTCCTTTGTCCCCCTTTCAAATACCTTTGCGAAACCACACTTGGTAAAGCCTCGGTGGCACAACCAAGCAGGGACAAGAGTGTTGTCGGATTGGAGTTTGTAGAGTGCGTTGTTCGCAATACCGATAACCCCCACAGTGGCGTAGGAATGCGCAAGGGAATCCTTCCCCTGATCTTGGCTGCTATCAAGGCTGGCGCGCGTTGTGTAGGTGACGTATGTAAGATTAGGAGCAGTGTAGGCGGTACAGCTGCGGTAGGACTATGGCGTTGGGCGCAAACGAGGCCAGAGGGTTGTATGTAGCCGTGAACAGGATGAGCAGGCCTTGGCTAAGATGAAGACCGAAACTGATCGGTCGAGCTCGTATACTAGAAGGGACGCACTGAAATAAAGCCAATAGGGTTCCTAGATATGGTACGCAAAGAGGCGTTTCGGTGCGACGTATAAGCAATCAATAGCAAGTCGAGGGCGTCGTGAGGCTGCGAGCGTCGTCACTGAGGGAGTAGGATCTGATTCGACGGAGGTGGGGGGGATCGATGATCGCTGGACGCAGAGAGGTGTAGTTGATAATGGCGACTCGAGGCGACACGGCGAGAGAACACAGGCGATGAGAGAGCGACGATGGCGATGACGAAGGGGGGAAGAATTGGGATGTAGCTACCCGAGGGCCATGAGGGTTGGCTGCACCTTGGATAGAACTGGCCAATCTAGCAACAAAGCGCACTACAGAAACAGCAGCGCCAACAGAAGCTCACACGGCGTCGGCGACCGTAGCAGCGGGCTGCGGTGACAGCGTAGGGTTGTGCAGAGATGAGGCATGCGAAGCTGGCGCGGCGTGGGGGAGAAGGAGAGCGCAGAGGGCGCAGACGATAGCGGATGGCCTGGATATTATAGAGTAAAGAAGAGGAGAGAAAAAGAGTGGGTATAGGAGACAAAGTGAGAATAACTAATCGAACGAGGCAATTCGCAGAGCAAGTCGTCAGCAATGACTGGCTCAATTCAAAGTCAGTCAGTCAGTTAGAGTTACAGTCAAAAAGAGGTCAGACGACAGGGCAGTTGGTGGATTGGATGCCACAAACACAGGCGCCACAAGCAGTGGAGGGCAGGGCTGTGCCGTACTGTAGATTACAGGCCCGGGGATCCTAGAAGCAAGTATTGGGCCTGATACAGCTGGAGACGGGGCCTACAAAGTGGGTTTCTGACAATTTTAGAGTGAGAAATGGATACGAATATGTAAATACCTGCAGGACATTGACAAATCGTCTTTGATTTCTTTCTTGTTATTGTCAATGCCAAGGTTAGAGATCAAGACCGGTTCAGCATAGCATGTGCGAATGAGTGAAGCCGTCTCATCAGAAGATAGCTACCTACCAAGGTAGGTAAAGCATGTATCCAGAATCACACAGGGTCGGTATTTATTTCCGTCTTATATTGGAAGAGTTCCAACTCAACAAGATGTGTTTAACATCCATATAACACTCAATTGACTGGACAACGTCACAACTTCTTACGAGTAATACACCAACCAACATGCTGATTATCATGAAGAATTAATTCTAATACACCCTAAGTGGATTAATAGACAAATGAAAATACTGAACCATCGTCAATAACACCCATGGACTAACGTTACCATATTCACACCCGCTAAACAGAAACTATCTCGAACCCAATCAAAGTCAAAGTTTTAACTGCGGGGTCTGTCCCGGGGAAAACTGTGCGTTGTCCATTGGCCCGGCGATGGTGCCATTTCCAAATTACACCATATTCTTCAGTTCTGTACATAGACCAGTTCTGCTTTGTTCTTGTAATTGAGCTGAGTTTTGGTTTCTCAAGTAAAAGCCAGATTTGCTGAAAATATTGCAAGTCTCAAGCATAAAATGACTTGATTGCTTTCTTGGTTACCAAGTAAAATACCTTGAGCCGTGCCTTCAACTACGCTGAGCCGCCAGAAAGACTCCATTGATCCATCCATTTCTTCCCAGCCCCCCCCCTTGACCTAGTCTAGTCTGATGCATTGTGAATCGCAGACAAGGAGCCCATATTTCTAGCTGAACCTGGCCCTGCAGACAGAAATGAAGTGGGCAATTCTGTGTCCCTACTTACGTACACGTAAACTCGATCAAGCATGATATACTACGTAGTAAACTTGTCTTTTAAAACACAACGTAAAAACTTTGATATCAAAAGTTTGTCAAAGCGCTCAAGTGGTGATTCGTACCTCGTTGCTGACCAGGGTCTCTGTACAATAGTGTCGTGCGACTGCAGCACCGTTGCGACAAGGTGCAGCGTCGGGCTGATGTTGGATAACTCGGTCTGCCAGATGATCCTTGATGCAGGACGCCAATGGCTGCAAAGTGCCTGGGCTAAATAACAGTCATCCTGCGACGAGGCACCAAAGGCCCAACATCATGTAAATCCCAGCACTTGATCTTCACCGCAACCCAAAAAGGAATAAGACAAAAAAAAAAAGAAAAAAAACAGAAAGAATAAATCTCACCCACCTCGCCGGCCTATATCACCGACAGACTGGCGGCGTCAAGGTAAGGTTCCCGAAACCCGTGTACTACGTCAAGAGAGGACAAAACAAGACATGACCATTGCCTGGCCGAGGCATTACACATGCGTCATAGGAGATGGCAAAGGCGATATGACGGCCAGCGCGTGCAACGAGCCCTGTGTGCTATTTCTATCATTTACCATTTTTTGCGTCTGAGTAACGCGTTGCTCAGCAAGTATACCTACACCCTTGAAGTAGCCGGCTGGCCGGAACCCGGGGCTTGATGCCGAGCCCGGGATGCCGGAGGTGAAGGTGGGGGGCGGCAGCGGGGACGGAAGACCGCCGAGAATTCAGTGGTCGTCTGTTCTAAAAAAGCAAGTTGTCATGCGAGTTGGATTATCAAGGGTTCTTTGTTGGATTTCTTCCCTTTCGGGGCTTCAGGGTCTTTAGATGCAATCGTTGACCGTCGCATCCCGTCGGCGACCGAGGTTCTTAGCTCTTGGGCTCATGAGAAGCTATCATCATACCATATCAAGAACAGGCTTAGTGAATCGGGCAGATAGAGCAGTCCATTAATAATTGTCTTGGCGTATAGTTAATGAATATTAGCCATTCTGCCTAACTACCTATAGGTTGTGAGCATAAGCTTCAACTTCCAGCTTAGCCGGGGTCAGGTCAGAGACTATCGTTAACATCCGTTAGACCTGCTTCTTTGCTTTTTCCTTCACCTTTCAATTGCGTGGTCTGCAGCCCAGCAGCGGACATTAGACAAGGATGCCATGAGCTCCATGCCCAGTTAGGTCGGTTGAAAACGTCCTGCTAGACGTCTTGAGGCACTATGTATATAGCCCTCTTACTTGCTTTTCAGCGGGTAGAAGCATACTTGCCCCCTTTTGGTTGGAGGAGACGATCCATACCGTTGACCGAGGACTAGGAGTCGAGGCTGCGATAGCCGAGGATGCAGATTTCTACATCTCATGTACTGAGAAGAGGCTGAGACACTCTTGTCGATCTTTATGGTGGTTTTCCACCCAAGTCTGGTTGGTCTAGCTCATGCCGCGGTAGACAACAGTATATTTAAGTTAAGAAACCTTGTGGCTCTATTCACACCAACATTAACAACTATGACTTCTCTTATTACAGACGCAGACATACTATTGCCCCTAAGTCAATTCACTTGTGAGAATCTTGTGTTTGAACTTCAAGACCGAAACTCATGAATACATGATCAATCAAGTGATTCTATCTTCGTTTATCGTTCATCCCCTTGACGATCACAAAAACCCTCCTTGTCACAGATTGTCTGTCATTCAGATCCCCACAGTTGTCTCAGTGGCTCGATATGATCTCTGTTTAAGATCATCTGCATATTCTGCTCCCTTTCTGTATTATTGTTAGAGCAGATTCAAAGAAGCCCTTGATACTGTTTTACTATGTACCTGACCAGACACAACTGTGCGTTGAGGAGCCATCAATATTCATATATTATCAATTAGTAGGTATCATCCTACAATAGTCTATTTATAACGGTCAAAGTATCTATAAGATGGAACATAGCCAACAACACCTGATGCTGCAAAACCCCCCACGTAGCTAGGCCGACCCTTTTTGTACAACCAACAGTCAAGCCATTCATCTATTTCCAACGCCTCTCATAACTTAGGGATTTTCGGTGTGTTAATTCCGAATGCCCATTCCAGAGACACATCTGCTGTCTGCCGTACAGTGGCTTGTACTTTGCCGAATGACACGCGTAGTGCTCGATGTGCAGCTGCCAAGCTAGTTCTCATCTTTGTCTTGCTGTCTCTACACTGACTCAGATTTGCCGTCTTATGAAGTGGCAAAGCGACTCTTGGCCCTGATTCTCTTGCCGTACCGGAAAAAGAGATAAGGGAATGGCATCATGACCACTAATAGAAAGGCTAATAGGGAAGAAGCCCAGTGATAGTTGAGCTTTTCGAACATTTGGTTGCCAAAGAGGGGAAACGCAGCTGTGAAACATGGTTAGTTAGAAGCTGTTCATATATGTTCATATCTATATGTCTAGGATTTCCCCTCGGTGACACCCCATGTTGACATCTCCGGGTTCCCCGGACAGCCCTTGAGACTCGTTCGTCCGGACTGGGTGAACAGAGAGAGCCGTTTACGGAGGTGAAACATGGGGTTATCTATCTTGTACAAGGCTTAGAAGAACCTACCAGCAAAGGTACAACGCACGAATGCATTGGCAGCCAGAGCACTCGCGGCGTACTGCGGATACGCATCCACCTATTTACAACAAAGTCAGCACTGGCTTCTATCTGGCAAGAACACAGTCCTGTCACGATCACAGCCTTGTGGGTTACCCAACAGAATAGTGCACCGTGCGGGTAAGCCTGTCACCGGCTTGTGTGACGCAAGAGAAAGCTAGACTTACAAGAAACGTAAAGACTCCACTAAAGACGAGGAGGACTCTATATCAGCAATCAAGCGGTTAGCTGCAGCTCGTTGAGCAAAGTTTAGGGGGATACGAGATCAAGAGGCATGACCAAGCAGTGACTAAGGACCCGTTTGTATGAGTGTGATTCCGCGAGTCCGGTTCTCTGTCTCAGTTGTCCTGGCGGCATAGACATTTGAGCCTTGGGGTATGACAGCTCAAGGACGATGCCCCCAGTTACGCCGGTTTGAGGCCTGCCAATTGTTTGGTTTTATGAAAGTCGACTTACCCTGCTCCAAAGATTGCTGATCCAATAATGGGCACGATCCAGTGCACCCAGGGATAGCAAGACCAGCCAAACATGAAGATACCAACGGGCCCTAACAGAGCACCCAGAATCGCCGGTGGCAGTCTGAATTCAGGCTGGCTACTACCTTCAACGCCCGTCTCATCGCTGAGTTTACGGATGAGGTTGTTCCGGATACGGTGCCACACGGGGTCGAGCCCTGCGGCGACAAGCATACCAACAAAAATACCCAGAAACGAACAGCCCTTCTGCCACAGATTGAAACCGTAGATGTTGCCAAATACAAGAGGAAAGGCTCCGAAGAAGAGATATAGGATTCCGAGAAGGATAGCAGAGAAGATGCAGAGGTTGAGACACATGGGCTCGAAGATGAGGAGCTGGAAGGGTCGCAGAAGAGAGCGTCCGATGGCGCTGATGACGGACTTTTGAACCTTTTCTGTAGGGGCCTTCCATCTTTCATCGCCAGTCTCTTTTCGAATTTGTCTCGCCTTGTTCCTGATCAAGATGGGGTCTAGGTAAAGGTTAGTTGATGTCGGTCCTCAGCATCTTGTTCCGTTAAGAACTTACGAAAGGTCTCAGGGACAACAAAGACAATTGCCAGCCACAATGCAAAGCCCCAGATCAGAAGTACATAGTACGTCCATCGCCAATCGACATTATAGTTGATAAAGCCACCGATCAGAGGCCCAATTGAGGGTCCAATAAAGGGCGCGATTGAAAACACCAGCATAGGCGCTTGCAATTCGCTTGCGGGAAACAGATCGCCAACAGTACCGCCAGATACTGCAAGAAATGCGCTACCGGAGAAGCCATCGAGGAAACGACCAATAAGCATGGTCGCAATGTTCTTGGCCACGGCCTGAGGGATGATCCATATGACATACATAGACCAAGCTACGAGATAGATGGGCCGTCGACCATAGAACTCGCTCAGCGGACTGAGGAGCATGGGACCTAGCGCAATACCCAGGACGAACAATGAAAGGCCTAGAACAGAGACTATTCGCGAGTTGCCAAACTCTGCTTCCATCTGCTCGTATGTGGATGTGTAGATGGAACTGGCTCCAGTCCTATCTCACCATGTCAGTGAATTTCTTCAAGATGATATGGTTATTACTTACACGCAGAAACTGGCAAACGAGACAATAAGGACAATGATCCACTTCCTCATCTTGTTGAAGCTACGCGGACACAGAGGGTCGTTGAAGCCGTTCTCCCAGCCGACCTCGAAAGGATCCTTATCCGAGTCGTCAGATGTCGGCTCATCTTGATGAAGATCGCAGCTGTAGCCATTCTGAGACTGACTGCGATAAAGGCTGCCAGATGCTCGCGATTGAGGTCTTGTAGCTTGTGCTGTCGCTGACTGGATCGGCGCAAACGTTGGTTCATTGTCTTCTGCGCCGATAGTCCCTGAGTGAGTTGAATCTTTTTCAACGTCGTGATCCATGGTCGTTGCTTGAATGATTAACGTCGGCGATAAAAAAGATTTGAGCTATTGACTGAGCTTGTTGATATAGACAGGGAGTTAATCTGCCGAGACGTGACTGTTGGGCCTGATATATACAAAATCCAACGAGTAGCCCAATGCTATACCTTGCTCTACAGCTAGTCTCTTGTATTTCTCATCGTCACAGAGTAAAGAAGATATCATTGGTATTCATGGCCAGCAACGTTTAAGTTCGTGTTTATGCTGTCATGGCCGACCAAAATCTCCTTTGATCCCCACAATAAACGATGGAATTCGTATTAGCGCCCAATTGAAGCTCACGAGCTCGGCCGGATATTGAACGGAGAAGCCGGCCGTTGGACTGTTGCTCGCATCAACCACGCCGTTGTCGGGTGTAAGTCAGCTTTGTAATCTATCATGTAATAAAGGCTTGGGCTAATTTGAGTCATGATTTGAATCTCGGCACTTTTGGTTCCGAGTCTCACGCACAGCTGAAAAATGTTGGCCACTTGGAGGCAGAGACGTGACGCCAGAGTTTAACGGTCAAGATGAGGGTTGAGTTACTTGCGAACAAGAATTGACAGGTTTAATACAGGGAAATAGATTATGATGCGATCTTTTCATATTCGAGAGGATCTAGAAGCACCTCGAGGTCTTTCTTAGAAACGACATGATGTAGATGCAATTGATATGCATAAGACCCTCATATTAATCGAGATAAACTGTCCATTGTGAGATATGCCTCGTAGTCTACCCTAAACCAACAAGAGATATTTATTCTTTACTCTGTACTCCGCAACGATTATGAGCTCGGAGTTTCCGAGTGTCTTATACGAAATATGCTTAAGTGCTGGCACAAGGTTCTACATTTGTAACCAAATTAGAAAAGGGACTCGACTTAGCCAATAATACTAGAAATAACATATCGAACGGTTAGTTGAGGTAACGTCATTGAGGTTTTTTCGGATGCAGTCAGACAACTTTGGAGAACTGGGTTGTACAATATGTGTGACAGCTCTAGCTAACCTACAAAGGAGATTCGTATCTTACAGCGCGACAAAAGCTTCAATTCAATCTCAACGAGTCATTGGTATGGAACTTTTAGAGGTTATCACACCTTCTCGAAGCTCTGATTAACTGAGTTTAGTTAACAAGCTAGAATGACGGTTTGACAACTAAGATTTGGAGTCATGACCACGAACGTAGCTGAACATTGAATGCCTAGCGATGTAGAATTGTCTTCTTCGACCCTTCTCGTGAATTTCCTTTGGTAGGACTAGAAGACTGTACGTCATCCAAATGCGTGTATGTCTCACTGCGGGCGTCAATCAGCCACAGGATCAGTAAAAAGGACGAGCCAACATGTTGTAGGGTAAGCAGGTCCCTTCGTGCAGACAGCCCACCTCAGTTAACGAACAGATGCAATTAAAGAGTCATGAGAGGGGGGTCGGAAATAGGAAATAGTAGATAGTATCTGTTGTCTATCCCATCAACTACGTAGTCGAGACTCGTCAAGGCAGTCATCACCGTTCAATGGATTGAGTACTCGTAGTCGTTTAGCTTCTACCATGAGCTCAAGTTACAACTCAGAGACGCACTTCCAAGGCACACTGCAGCTACACTACCCTCCAGGGCTGACTAGAGGCCAAAAGTTCTGCAGTTCTGCATGTGATTTTCGCAATAGGGCTCACTCATGATGTGCTTGTTACTGGCTACACTGGCTTTTGGCTTAGTTTACTCTTGCATCATTGGATTCTTCTAGAGTCGGCGATTATTTCCTTGTGCTAATTGACTTGGTTCGAGGTAGATTTAGTTGTTGCGATCGGGCGCAAGTTTCGTGTCCCGGCTGGTGCAAGGGTACCCATCAGCAGTCCAACGCAACTAATCAATTGCATACGCAAATTGCCTTGAAATTAGCAGAAACCGAATCAGCAGATATTTCAATTCATTATTCAATTCTACCAAGTTCTCTCATGTTCCAGCACAAACCATTCAGCCAAGCAAAGCTCCAGTCTTCGGCTCATCACATCCCGACGTCGCCTTGGTTCTCTAAACCCCTCAACACCACGAACATAAACATGGCGGATTCTTTTTGACAACCTCCATTTTGCCTGACCAAAACTCAATATTATCCATAAAAACTCCCGCGGCTTCATCAACCTTGTAGTCGCTTACCTCGGATCGCTTCTTTGGGCCACGCCGAGTCGCAAACATCTCAGCCCACCAATGGATTCCCATACATCAGCACGCCCAAACGTCATTTTGTAACCTACGACAAAGGGAAACGAGGGGAAACGAGGGGGAAAAGAAGAGACGCGGGGTTTAGTTGATCAGGTTTTCTTATAAAAGGGTCGTCTTTTTTCCTTCGAGCTGCTGAGATTGAATCTCATCAACGCAATCCTCCTCTCTCCTCTTCAAGATATACAATCCCTGCCTATACACTTACACCTACACAAAACTACCCTTTACTTCCTCAATTGATCCAACAACATGTCTTCCCAAGTCCAATACTTCCCCCGCATCTACTCCCTCACCTCTGTGGACCATGCCCGCTCCGTCTACGATGAATGGGCAAAGACCTACAACGAGGAGATCACCGGCAAGGGCCAAGACTACGTCGGCCCTGCCATTGCCGCAGCCTACGTTCCCCAGGCTCTAGGAGTCTCGGCGATCGGCAAGGACGTCGAGATCCTCGACGCCGGCTGCGGAACCGGCCTCGTCGGTGTCTTCCTGGCTCGTCTCGGCGCAGCAAAGATCGACGGCGTCGATCTGAGTCCCGGGATGCTCGACGAGGCCCGCACCACGGGGGCCTACCGCTCCTTGGACGTGACGGATCTGTCGCGACCGCTCGACGCAAAGAGTGACTCGTATGATGTCGTGACGTGCGTGGGCACCCTGACACAGTCCCACGTTGGGCCCGATGCTATCAGTGAATTCGTGCGTGTCGTGAAGCCTGGTGGCTACATCGTTGCCACTGTCATCAGTGAGATCTGGGAGACTGGAGGTTACGAGAGCCACGTCAAGAGTCTTGCCGAGCAAAACAAGGTCAAGATCTTGTCTGCAGAGGTGCAAGACTATCGACGAGGAGCTGGAGCCAAGGCCCGGTACCTTGTCTTACAAGTGTCCTAGTGAAATGATTTTGTTGGTGATATGGTGATCATGATTATGATGCTATGCGTGTGGTCGACTCTTCTTCATTCCTTTCAGCAACAGGGTATATGAAGCTCCCTTTATCCCAGACATCCTCCTCCGGCACCTGGATGAAATTGATGATGATAATGATGATGATGATGATTCTTACAAGAGACAACATTGGACGACATTGCGTGTGATTTGGATTTTACTTCGACATGGGTGACTCTCGCCAAGGTGTATCGGCCAGGATCTCTTTACACACTCCTTCAACAACAAAAACAGGATGAATAAACTACAGGCGTACGGGCCTCGACCATGATGATGACTCTCAAATTTTTGTGATGTATCCTCTGCCAACTATAGAACTGGACTTTCGCATAGGCGATAGACTGAATGTAATTTGATGTGCTGAAAATGAATCCTACGAAGGGGTCGATTGAGCCTTGACAAAGTACATCCTTTGTTCATTCATTGTGCTTGGAGCTAACTTACGTCTTTATGAATGATACTCTCAGGCTCCTTAGCACCACGGGTCAGACTAATTTATTGGCTTATAAACTAAACCATTCTTCGTGTCGGCTGTACATAAGCCAGAACATGTTAATATGAGAAGATTGTGTGCACTATATGAGTGTATGTGCGAGAATTTTCCCAATGGATATTGATAAACTACTACTTTAAACTATTTCTCGAATCATAAGCTCAATCACTTACTGCAACAAGTGATTCGTTACAGATTTTCGACACTCTTGGCATCCATTCGGCGGCTCATTTGGTAGTCTTTGTAGACACTACTTCACAAGGGATAACACAATGAGTTTTTTTTTTTTTTTTTTTTAGAATTTTCTGCTACATTTGCATACTGTATTCCAGTTGTGAATGTGGAACAGACTATCTGTGTTAAATAATAATGCTATAATCTCAACTATAGGAACTGTACAATATCGAAGCAAGCATGTCTCATCAGCTTATGGTCATTTATCTATCTAACTTATAACAATGCGTCTCCATCGTTTACATCCAGTCAGCCGTCTCATCAGCCTCGTATACTGGCCATGCAAACATATTCTATAAACCAACCCACGAATGCCCAACGCCAAAAGCCCACCAGTATCCCATACTTACACGGTATATCCTCCCAAGTATATGAACCCCCTTAACCAGCCTCTAGAGATACTCTGGAAGCCCCATCTCCTCAAAGTCGGGAACCTCCTTATCGCAGTTGAACTCGCGATCCCAGGCCTTCTCGGGCAACACGCCCGCCTTGAGGCCAGCCTCATAACTCCACTGGTGGTTGTCCTCCGTCTTCCACGTCCAGTACCACCATCCCCAGGCTTTCTCGAAGCTGTGCATCTGCGCCTCTGCAAACATCTTGAGGAATTTCTTGTACTCGTCGCTCCAGTTGTCCGGGTCAGCGTTGGCGCCGCTGCACGAGCACCTGTCGTCTTTTGTAGGACATGTGGGCTCCAGAACTGACGAGCCTTTGTTGCCAGTGTCGTACGTGCCCTCCCAGCGATTGCCCAAGCCTACTCCCGTGAGAAACTTTGCGCAGTCCGTGTCAGCCTGGGACCATTCGGCGATAATTGTTGGACCGTAGCCTGTGCTACGGTCCATGCTAATTTCAGACTGTTCAGTCCACTCCTCGCAGGCGAATTCGATCTTCTTCTTGTGCGTAAAGGCGATCAAGTCTGTGTTGAAGATGACGTACTGGTGAACGTCAAGAATCATGTCGTCGTAGCCCGTCATCAGGCCCTGCCAGTTCTCAAGTCCCATAAAACCATCTCCAAACACCACGAAGGCTTTGACGCCATTGTTGCGCACAATCTTGTATGCATCTTCCGTCCACTGGACCACGTCGCTTGTCTCCAGAGACGTCATTCGAGGTTCGTTGGCGAGACCGTAGTGGGTGATGATGTTCTTGTAGCGGTCTTGGGCGAAGAATTTGGACAATCGGTCGTGAATCTCGAGTGATCGTTTCCTATTTTCCTCGCCATTATTTCCTTTTATCCACCCAATAGACCCCCATCGACCACTGTGGTTGTAACCGTTCTGACTACCAGGGATGCCGTGTAAATCCAGGTTGACTCTGAGTCCGTACTTGCGACACCACTCAATCGCACGAAGAAGATATCGCCAAGAGGTTCGGTACACATAAGGATCTCCATCGTAGACCTCAACAGCCCAGTAGTTGAAGCCAATGCGGACGTGGTCGAGACCTGCATCTCGAATCTCTTTGAAAGTCTGTTCTGTGATGAAGGATGCGTAATGTTCTTCCAGTACCTTTCCAGCATCTGAGCCAAGCTTCTCAGAGAGCGTCCACTCGTCAACAATGCCCTCTTTGACGTCGTAGTCGAACAGGGAGGGCGAGATGAAGGGCTCTAGGTAGAGCCATCCTCCAATGCATACTCCACGTGCAGGCTTCTTCTCATAAGAACCCCATGGTTTGTTCAGTGGTGGTACGTTTTCGTTGGCTTGAGCTGAGTCGTCCCAATCATCGTAGAGACCCATGATGGGAAGATCTCCAACCATTTCGTCTGTGAAAGTGACATTGAAGTCGGTCGTAGATTTCCATGTCCAGGGGTCGAGATATGTGTTCTTCCACTTTGTAGGTATTTCTGAGCGATCCATTCCATCCAGTTCTGAGTTGTCTTCCGTTGTTTCGTCTGAGCTGTCGCTGTCGCCGCCGCCTCCTCCTCCTTTGTTCTTATTGCTAACAACTACTGCCACCACGATAATAATGATCAGGATAACGATGCTTACACCAAGCGCGATCCCTAATGTTTAGGTTAGTACCTGATATATGGACTAGACATGATTATATCACTTACATAGCTTCTTCTTACTCTTCTTTGGTGGTTTTGATTGGTAAAAGTCTTTCTCTTGTTCCACGCTATCAACACTCCCCCCACCGCCTCGCAGATGAGCTCTGGCCTGTCCTTCTTCCATTACAGCTCCGCTCACGACCCGTCGCTTCTTATCCTTGTGATGGCCTCGTGGCCTACCAGGGTCTCGCTCTTTTCTTCGGTGTTCATCACGGCGTTCATCGCGGCGTTCTGGTCTTCGAGATTCGTCTCGGTAAGCTCGATTGGCCCGTTCGCTTCGCTTCTTGTGGCGCTCATTGTCCCTCTCGAGATCTGCTAGGGCATTTGCTGATAACGTCCTTGAACTTCTATCTCGATCTTCCTCCGCACCTGAAGCTGGTCGCCTCGTTCCTTGCGATCTTTTCTTTCGCTGACCATTTCTTCGTCGTTCTCTGTCTCGATCTCTGTCTCGGTCTCTAGGGCGGTGTGAGTTGGAAGGCCGCGACGACTCTCGTGGCATCTTGAGAGCTGCAGCGGCGTGATTGGAATGCAATCTCTAAAGGAATGAAACCTTGGAAGATCCATCCAAGGGGATTTAATTAATTGCCAACTACCCAAGACAGTGACGACGCATGATCCAGTCTGCGACATATTTCCGGTTTGGGGACAGTCTTGGCGTCCTTGGCCGTTGACGGGGCAACTATCTTATCAGCGGCTTCTAAAACGCTACAGGGCGATGAAAGCCGTCAACCCCGTGGAACCGCAGCAAGCCGAGAATTGACATCACCTTTGGCCGAGGGTCATTCATCAATAAGCCCCCTTCGGCTGGCTTGGGATATCTAAGGTATAGTGAGCTGCTTGCTACTGTACTATTACTACTTTGCCATGCCGTCAATTGAATTTCTAACCGTCCATTCTCTGCACTTCCGCCTGTGAAATCCTCACTGTCAAAAGATCCGCCATGAAGCATCGTGTTGTTCACCATTTCAAGAGGGCTCAGGCCATCAGCAGCACTTCGACTGCTCGACTCTCACTCGCACTCCCCGTAGGAAGACGATGCTACTCAACACATCCTCCAAATGCCAGACTAAACCTCCCCGTCGAATACGGCACCACGCCTCTTCTCGCCCACAGCTCCCAGACTGCTCTAAGTCACAAGGAGCTACCTGAACATGTCCGCAATGGCTCGACCAAGAAGATGAACCTCTTCCAGGCTGTGAACGATGCAATGAGCATTGCACTTGCCGAAGATGAATCTGTCCTTGTCTTTGGTGAGGATGTGGCCTTTGGAGGTGTCTTCAGATGTACTATGGGCCTTGCCGATACCCATGGCTCTGAGAGAGTGTTCAATACTCCTCTGTCGGAGCAGGGTCTTATGGGCTTCGGTATTGGTCTCGCCGCCGAAGGCATGCGACCTATTGCAGAGATTCAATTTGCCGACTATGTTTTCCCGGCATTTGATCAGTTAGTCAACGAGGCGTCCAAGTACAGATACCGAGAGGGAGCTACTGGCCGGAGTGCGGGTGGTTTGACTGTCCGGATGCCCTGCGGAGGTGTCGGTCACGGAGGTCTCTACCATTCGCAATCCCCCGAAAGCCTATTCACGCACATCCCAGGACTCAAGGTCATCATGCCGCGATCTCCATCTCAAGCCAAGGGTCTTCTCCTAGCAGCGGTCCGCAGCAATGACCCATGTATCTTTATGGAACCCAAGATCCTGTACCGCGCGGCCGTTGAGCAAGTCCCCACGGGGTCATACGAACTCCCGCTATCAAAGGCTGAAGTTCTCAAAGAAGGAAAGGATGTCACAATCGTCTCGTATGGCCAGCCCCTTTACCTCTGCTACAATGCTATCAAACAGGCGGAGCAGGATCTGGGTATCTCTGTCGAGCTCATTGACCTTCGGACGCTGTTCCCATGGGATAAGAAGACGGTCCTTGAGAGTGCTCGTAAGACAGGACGAGTAATGGTTGTTCATGAAGCCATGGTAAACGCGGGTATTGGTGCAGAAGTTGCTGCAACTATCCAAGGTGACCATGATACGTTTTTGCGATTGGAAGCCCCGGTTGCTCGAGTTGCTGGCTATAGCATCCACACTCCGCTGTTGTATGAGAAGTTTAACTTCCCTGATGTTGCAAGTGAGTATATAAAGATGAGAAACTCATGTTGAGTGCGATAAGCTGACATTCTTATTAGGAATTTATGATAATATCAAGAAGCTGCTGGACTATTGAGTGTAGCATAACTTAGTGGGGAAGGAAGTGAATACAGCACCAATTACAGCTGGGACGTATCAGGACAGTAGAATATCGGGTGGATCGGCATTCAGTGTCCTGTACAGTAGAGGCCTGGAGTTTTGACATGTTTATGAATACAATGGAGTTTGGTTCACAGGTACTATCTATCATCGAGTTCAATCTATGTTAGTCGTTGTTAAGCAAATGGTAGTGTTAGTATGTGCCCCACTACCACTGATCATGATGCTCCACCCAAGCTCCTCCAGCATTTGCCCCGCCTCTCCTTGAGTGTCTCAAGAACTACACGTCGTGAGCCTCAACGCCATCGCCTGTTGTTCTCGTCTACCTCTATACGGCGCATTTGATCTATTTACAAAATGTCAGACCTCGAGACTGTCTCTTCCTTTGTAGAGGGAGCTCCCCCAGGAGAAGTATGTGCCCGGATCCTTGCCGCCCCCGCATCATCAGCTAACGAAATATACAGCTCGCCGACGTTATTGCAGGTATTATCGGCCGAGACGCATTTGCGTAGAGACACATCGAGTTAACACAAGCCTGATAGACATCAAATCCCTTACCCTCGACTCCCCCGAAATACTCTCCAACCTCGCACCTGCGTTCGAAAAGTACAATGAGGAGCAGTTTATTACGGTGAAGCTGCCCGGCAGCAGCCAACCAGTGCGTGATGAGCAGCTCCGAAATACAAGTCATCCGGGAGTGCTGATAAGGCGGGATAGGTTATCATTAGCTCCCACAACTCACTTGGAGACGGCCGATACTACGACGTCGAGAGCTCCTCCAGCTTTGCTTTCGACCATACGACGCAGGTGGGCTTTGCGAGATTACTGAGATAGTTATGGATCTGACAAGAGAATAGAAAGCTAGCGCTGTGCAGAGTCACGTCTTGGAAGGGGCTCAAGCAGAGCTTGTGTGAGTCGAGTCGAGTCTCTCCGGTTGAAAAGCCTACAAAATGCTAATAAACATTACAGGAAATCCACGCTCAAGAGTCTTGGTCCTTACGTTAGCGAACACTTTGCCAACGCCGCATATGGAGTTTACCCGATCGAGTCGGACTCGCGAATTGCCATCGTTATCGTTGGTAACAAATACAGCCCCAACAACTTCTGGTGAGTCGGTCACTATTTGAGATACACATGCTTGAATCTGACCTAATCCTCCTACAGGAACGGACGTTGGCGATCACTCTACCTCCTGGATCCCTCCTCGGGAAGCCTCGAGGGCTCCCTCAAGGTCGATGTGCACTATTACGAAGACGGAAACGTACGACTCCTGACCAACAAGCCCGTCTCCAACACCATCTCGTCCGTCAATGGCGCAGGCATCGTCAAGGAAATTTCAGCCACGGAGAGAAAGTACCAGGAGGAGCTGAACAAGGGCTTTGTGAGTCTCAGCGAGGGCGCGTTCAAGGGTCTACGACGACAGTTGCCCGTTACGAGGCAGAAGATTGAGTGGGACCGCGTGACGAGCTACAGGCTGGGTCAGGATATTGGCGGTGGAAGCTCGAGGCGATAGAGCATGTTTTTAGTAGCGCGCGAATTTGAAAGATAGATCTGTGGGCATGGACGACGAGCGTAGAGGGCAAATGTTAAAGATGGTTCATGATAGTTTAACTCGAAAGTTGTAGCTCGTATGGGTGGTTGATACTTTGTGCACCAGTATAGAGTCATGACGGGGATCACGGGGTAAAATCAAGTAGCGGCACTTGGTTATCTTGATAATCAATGTCTTACCCAGACTTCAGACATGGATTGGGAGAAATGTTAAGCATAGAAGAACAATCGAAGCTTTTAGCCTCATGCAGTTTGTAACCGCCAAACCAGATTTGTCTGGCTCAAACCGGCAAGTAAAGATAAAGTATGACTATGTGACGTTTCCCCGGACATTCCAATGATGTTTAAAGCAGAGGGTCGAGTGGGGAGAGGCCAAGATGGATACTGTCAAACTACGATCATCAAGAGTCAATTCGGAAGTGAAGCTAGATCTTGTCAACTACTTAAGCGTCGTCGATTCTCCGATATGATTATGTGGGAGTCGTAATCAAACGACAGCAATTGTTCAAAACAGCCGTTATCTTGCCTATCTTGTTGTATATAAGATAAACCACAAAAGGTAAAGGTTGGCGATGGCTTCCTCGGAAATCGGAAAGTTCGGTATCTATATCGGTACATACACGTAGCTTATCGCTGACAGTGCAGCGGCTCTGGAGAAGTAGTCATCTGGCTCCTCGGAAACAAGTAATCCCCCCGTAGGATCGGCACAGTATCCGGATACCTAGAGTATCTCGACTTGGGGCTGTCATGAGAGAAGCTCTGGTCGTTTCTGGTTCGCTTTACTTGTCTAAAAGAGGCAATTTCCTCCCTGGACTTCTTAAACCGACGACATGACCCCGCGCGGCGCCACGGAGGACAGGTCCGTGTTTTAGTTCTTGGGGTGCGATGCGGGGAAGAGATGGATGATAGATTGATTTCGATAGAGGGGCAGATATGGTGTTGATGATAATATCCCCTGAGAGTTGTTGTTCTTTGCGTATTCTTGGAGAATGAAGCTAGACAAAAAATAGGCAGAGGCTCTTTTGCATTGTATCGGCAATAATCATACCACATTCAATATTAAAACGCAATCCAATGGAACCCGCCGTCAAAATGACGGTGTGGTACCAACCCGGTGGAGGGGGGGCCGGAACCGTATTCGTACTTGAGTCTTGAGGGGGGTTCATCCCCGGCCAAAAAAGAACAGCAAGCATCCATTGGATCCCAAAGAGACGGGAGTTACCTTGAGCATGGCATGTCCTCAACAAAGCGCGGACAGGGAATATCAGCTCGCGAGTCTCTTTCACAGCTTCTGTACAAGTTACGGAATGTATACTTGGCTTTCATGGTAAGGCTGGAAATTAAGAGCCGAACAATGCGAGAGTCAACAAGCGAATCAGAGCACAAAGACGGTAATTTTGACAGCTGCGATTGGTTAAAGAGCCTCCTCGGCGAATGGGCCCTCGTAGTGGGATGGGGCCGGATGTTTGCTGGCCGGATCGTACTAGGAACCCGAAGGAGCTCGTGAATCGAGTCCATGATAAAGGATTGAGGAGGAGAAAGCGATGAATGTTCTTGTAGGGCTAGTGATAGGCGATTGTACAGAACACAAGTTCCTTCCAGAATCATGAATTGGAGCAAAAAGACGGTAGTAAGACACTTTCGGGATCTGGGAGACGGGCTGCTTCCCGAGGAAGAGGTATCTCTTTAACGGCAGCGGTACCTTTTGGCCCGTGGCGGCTCTCCTCTCCAAAATGCAGTGGGTCCACTGGCCGCCAAATCTCCAGAAGGCCACCTACCTCTAGAGTTAGAACAGGGGACCTAAATTAATTCTAGTATCTGGGCGGCCTGCTTGTGACTTTGCATTCTGCCACTTGTTTCTACCTTTACTCTATTCTACTTTACTCTTCTTTCTCTTTTCCCATCCCATCTTCTCTTCTTCACCGTCAACGGCTAAACCCCACTGTGCGACGACCAGCTCTCGAAACAAAGACTCGATCACATCAACTCAACCCTCCTAACGACCTTCACGCAACACAACACAACACAACACAACACCGCAAAAATGTCCGCGACAAAGGAGTTCACCATGCAGGATGTTGCCGAGCACAACACCTCGAGCGACATGTACATGGTGATTCACGACAAGGTCTACGACTGCACCAAGTTCCTCGACGAGCACCCGTACGTTTTTACCCCCCACCAATTGCGCTGCGTCATCGTTCACATTGGATGCTAACACTCACTCTCAGTGGTGGCGAGGAGGTCATGCTTGACGTTGCCGGCCAGGACGGCACTGAGGCTTTCGAGGATGTCGGCCACAGTGACGAGGCCCGGGAAGCCCTCGAGACTCTGCTCGTTGGTGAGCTTAAGCGCCTGGTGAGTAGTCTCTGTCTCTCACAGAGATCAATGGCTAACATATGTTCTTCTGCAGCCTGGTGAGGAGGGCCCCAAGCGCCAGATCGCCAACTCGAACCAGGGCAGCGGCAAGTCTGACCCTGCCGGTACCAGCTTGAGCCTGTACGCCGTCGTTGTTGTCGGTGGTTTCATCGCCTACGTTGCCTACAACTACCTCCAGAAGCAGGCCGAGGCCAACGGCCAAGCCTCCGCATGAGCGCCCTTTCTCTTTCTAAAAGAAATCCGCATCACATGAAGGACAAGAGGGAGAAAAAAAAAGGGAGCTCATTTTGATTTTGCTACGGCATCAATGCAGGTCTTGGGCAATTGACCGACTTGATCATGCATTGGGGAGTTTTGGGCCTCTGGCGATAGACGGCGGGCGCACAGCTACCTTGCCTTTGCAGTAAGGTAAGGCACAGGTAGCTTATTTACCCAGGCTTGGATATGATGAGAAGAGTGGGCGGGCTATTCTTCTAACGACCCATGTCCCGATTTTTCATTTTTAAACTTTTTTTGTTGGGGGGAACAGGACGTGCGAACCAAAAAAAAACAGAGAAGGAGATAAGGATCGCAGAAGAGACCCATTCTGTGAGGCGCGGCGATTCATGCAAAGCGCAGTACAGCACAGCACAATCGGACAGACACCCTACCTACTAAGTTGCCTATGGAGCACGGTGTTGAATGGGGACAATGGATGTCATTTCAACAATCGAGACGAGATCTTGGGGCAGTAAATATTATCGCTGTTTTTAATTGACGACACTGTCATGACTATCCCGAGGTGCCTTTTGCAGTGTAGGCATGTGCCTGTATGAATGAACTTGAAATTCTATATTGAATGTATCGTCTAACTTAAAATAACAAAATCCTCTTAATATGAAAATGAACCTTACATATTTCATCTAAACCTCAAAAAATATCATCCCGTTATTATTCTCACAATTTATTGAGCCTCACTCTCAGTGTGATTGTTAGTGGTACACAATCAATTCTAACCCCTGCTCACTGCAACGCCACACTTGCAATACATCAGCCTCGCTTCACTCGGATCAACGTCAGTCCAAACTTAGATCTTACCTCTCCCTCAAACTTAACCATCTTTCTTCTTCCTTCTCTAATTTCTTTGTTCTTCTCCGCCGTCTTTCCTTGACACAAACTCCTATTCAACAAACCTGCTCGACCTATCTACGAGATACACACACAGAATCCATTCCTTAATTTTTTATTTTATTTTTACTTCTCCAACAATGTCGTCGTATCTCGACAGGCAGACAAATGCCTTCAAGGGCACCCTCTCGGCCGCCGCAGCAAAGATCTCGAATCCATCCACCAACAAAGCCTCGTCCCTCGCGCCTCCATCGCTCGCTCCCCCTTCGCCCTCGCCCTCTGCAGCCTCCGACCCAAACACCCCGACCTCCAAGCGGAAACGAGATGCCGCGCCAGAGGTGCCCTACTCGCAGCCTCAGCTCACGGGCTACGGCGCGGAGGTCAAGACGCAGATGACGTTTGCTGTCGAGTATCTCAAGAAAAAGGGCGATACAAAGAGCATCACCGAGATCATCGATCATCTTAGCCTGAGAGGCTACGACGAGGAGCATAAGCGTCAGCTGGCGGAGGGATTGCGTGGTCACCCCCGTGTAGAGTGGAAGCCTGATGCGAGCCTCAGCGAGCAGACGTGGAAGACAGGCACCTATGCCCATCGGCCTGTCATCCCCAACGTCAAAGATGCGACATCTCTTCTCGCCCATCTACAAGCCAAGACAGACGCCTCAGGCGTGTCAGTGAAGGATCTCAAGGACGGCTGGCCCGACTGCGAGGACACTCTGACGTCTTTGGAGCGCCAGCACAAGATCCTCGTGGTGCGCACAAAAAAGGACAACCTCCCGCGGTACGTGTGGCCCAACGACCCCTCGCTGCACCACGCCGTGCAGCCCGAATTCCAGGCCATGTGGCAGCGCGTGCAGCTCCCGCCCATTGAGGAGATGCACCGCAAGCTCGTCAGCGTCGGACAGAAGCCTACGAGCGAGGACCCGCGCAAGGCAAAGGAGGGACAGGCCAACAAGCCAAAGGTGCAGAAAAGGCGCAAGGGCAACAGGATTGGCAAGGCGACCAATGTGCACATGGCGCATCTCATGCAGGACTACAGCGGCATGCGACGATAATATGCGTGAGGGTTCGGTTCATTATGGGAGGGCGTTTGGTCGATAATCTTTGATGTGTCCGAGGTATCAGGGACGGACTATTTGATTTCTGGCGTTTGGTGAACACGGCATGTGTTGGTTTTTGGTCAAGTGAAAACAAAAAGACAAAGGGCATGACGAGACGGACAGCGACAGGTAGAAAGGGAAGCGGCAACATATTTTAAGTTAAGTCTTATAATCAACACCAGGTTCATAACCAAGAACTCCTTTCGCCTGATATTATGCTGTATGTTTCTATTAGACCTGTATGCTTCTTTACTTCGATTCATCACCTACTCTCCCGCCGTATCTTATCAAACAAGCCTTCAAACACATCCGCCTCTTGAAACCCTCCAACTCGAAACCTCTTTTGTACTGTCACGCACGGGACGGCCTCAACACCCCCAACAGCCGCACTCCTAACCTCATCCTCCAGCATCTTCCCCGCCTCGTGCCCCTGCATCACCGCCATCATAGCAGCATCCTCGAGCCCGGCCTCGGTCCTCCCAACGTGCATCAACCACGCCTTGTCGGCGATGTCGGCGCCGTGCTCAAAGTGGCCGCGGAAGAGCGCGTCGACGACTTTTGCCTGGGCGGACGCGCCGCGAGCCTGCAGTGCGAGGGCGATGAGGCGCTGGGCTGGCTGCGAGGGACCCGTCGTGCCGGTCACGGAGAAGGAGATGTCGTGGTTTGCGCCGAGAGTTTGGAGACGGGTTGTGAAAACGCGGAGTTTCTCGGGGGACATGAGTTTTTCATACAAGGCGCGTTTGTCGCCTGGAGGAGGGGTTAGCTTGATGAAATGGCGATGAAGAGAGGGAGAGTACCTCTTCGTAATGTTGGATAGAGAAGAAATGGCTTCCATTGGACATCGAATTCTACTTCTGGGTGAAGTGCTTGATATCGCTCCATAGCTTCTTCGATGCTCCTTTTTTGGAG
This sequence comes from Fusarium guadeloupense, assembly GCA_021655865.1. NCBI lineage: Eukaryota > Fungi > Ascomycota > Sordariomycetes > Hypocreales > Nectriaceae > Fusarium > Fusarium guadeloupense. The sequence continues at coordinate 44,805 of JAJJWM010000277.1, read as the reverse complement.
AAAACACCATGGACAGAGGATATCTCCGTGGATGACAATATCCATGAGCATTATGTCGAAGAGAGAAGTGAAGAGAGTAGATATACACAGTCTCTCTTAACAGTCGAATGGTTATCGTCAAACTCAAGTGAGTAAGTGAATCAAGCTTCCAACTTCTCAAGCCAGTTTCAAGGTCTTCTTACTTTCACAAACAAAAGCCAAAATAGATCAAGAAACTGAACAAACCCGTTCTCATTGCCTCTCAACAAAAGATATATAAGAGAAGAAACCTCCCCCTCGTCCTCATCCCACCTCCATCCAAATGGGAGGAACCAGGGGTGTCCTTGAAAAGAAAAACAACATTTCCATTGTGGCAGCCCCCGAGGTGACAGCAGAGCTGCACGATCCTCGACGCAAAGCAACACCCCCGCTCATCGTGGCCTCATGTTGAATATTGAATATGTCTGCGATGAATAATCAGAAAATCACTTTTGGCGGAGAGGACGAACCATGACTGCGGGTGCGGGGGTGGTTCCGCTAAACCGGGAATTAGCACAGACAAAAGGTACGGTACGCTTTGGGCTTCTGAAATGGCGTGGTTTCGTATCCTTTAGCTTTTATTCTTGTTGGAAAAGACTCTTCTAGACCTGTCAGTCGCGTGCGTTGAATAATGTCATGGACGTCATGGTTGTTGGTTGACACGAGGGCTTACTTGCTTGGCTGAGGAATGATTTGTTGGTTCGAAGTCGCGAGTTAAAGGCGAGACAAGATATGCATTTATTTCCATTTCCATTTCCATTTCATGCGGCTCAATGGAGAGGGGTTTTGGGGCCAACTGGAAAGTCCATCTCCGATTCTTCTCCGCCTTGGAAAATGATGAATCACTTGTGAAACCCTTTGTTGAGGTGATATGTAATAATATTCATCGCAGTATAAATCAAGTCTATGGTGTTTCTCCCTGTCCCAAAGTCCAAGTCTACGTAAAATAAGTACACAAACAGGCCAGCGTCTTGCGCTTTCCCATCATGCCCTGCTGTCTTTTATCTCCGACGCTTTCAGAAGAAAAAAGACAGCAAATGTTCCAGTGTAACTCCCCTCCTTGCGTGCATCATGCAGACAATGTAATGTCCTGTCCATCGTCATAAGATTGCCGGCCGCCAGTCTATCTGATACTTGAACAAAGGAAAGGAAAGCATCAATACGAGGGGGAATCAATAAAACCAAAAACAGCTGCGTGAAAATAAAAGATCAATCCATGCCGAATTCAACATTACAAACATGCTCCATCTAGGAGTGAGCCCGCCTGTAGCATAAATGGTGTGTGGGTGGGGGGGGAGGTTTTGATATTAGGTGAAGGTGAGCATACAACGATGCAACCTTTGGTAGAGGTAGAGAGATAGAGGTATGGTATGGTGTGGGAATCCAGTCCAACAAGAATTAAACGCCGCCGTAATCTTGGTGCCCCTATCAGGGGCACTGCTTCAATTATACAGGGTATCAATCGGCTTGCTCCGGTTCATTAGGTGACGTCGGAGCATTGCTCAAGCTCTGGTAAAGTGGTAAAAGGTCCAACTAAGCCATGTGCACCAGTCCAGGCTCAGCGCTCTGCGGCCGCCGCATGTGTGTAGCAGCACCGTAGTACATCTGATTCATGGCAGGGTTGGTTGGGTACGCATCCGAAGGATCGGGATACACATAGCTAGCACTGTTCTGCGACGGCGAAGCCATGTGCGAAGGCGACTGCCAGCCGACGTTGGCCATGTGAGGGCTTCCTCCATTGCTGCTGGGTGTGCCCTGGCTGTGCTCCAGGTTCGGCTCCAGAGTAGGGGGAGGACCGTAGCTGGTGGGATGCGATGTAGGTCGCATCATGTTGTAGCCGCCAGACGAGGTAGATGTGGGACTGCCGACGCGCATGTGCATGGGCAGAGAACCATTCTGCTGCAGGTACTGGAAGTCGCCAGGGTGACGCGGGATACTGTTAGTACCCGAGAGATCCACACTAGGCGACATGGACATTGTGCGCTGGCTAGGAGAGGGAGTCGTCATAGGAGAACCGTGGTTGGACATATGATCGCTCTCAGATCGAGCTTGCGACATGCCCTTAGGCTTGGATGCAGCGAGAGCAGCCGCGGTCGCGGCGGCAGCCTCCTCGATCGTGCCGCTGTGGTGGTTCTGATGGCGGGTGAGGGTGGTTCGACGAGTAAACGTCTTCTGGCAATCAGCGTACGGGCACTTGTAAGGGCGCTTTCCAGAATGTGTCCTGCGGTGTCGGGCGAGGGAGCTGCTGTCGCTGAAAGGCTACGTCTTGTTAGCATATGTAATGCTGGATAGGAAAATCGAGATACAAACCTTGGCGCAAGTCTCGCAATGATGGGGCTTCTCGCCTGTGTGCACTCGCTGGTGCACAGTCAGGGCAGACCTTTGAATGAACTGCTTTCCACATCCAGGCCAGTCGCAGACATGGGGCCTAACGCCGCTGTGAATGCGCTCTAGTCGAAGTTAGCTTTGCCCATATTTCCATATCCCGTTGACTTACCGTGACGGGCGAGATCACTGCGTCGTGCGAACCCCTTTCCACAAGTGCTGCATGGGTAGGCCTTGATAGGCTGCTGAGGAGGCGGGGGCTGCTGGGGCATCTGTTGCATGTGCATCTGAGGATGAGGCATTCCGCCCATGGTGGGCATATCGGGGAAGCCAGGGAGCGACATGGCGGCGGGCATGGGGTTTGGTATATGCATCGGCGCTTGCATCGTAGAGGGCGAAGGGTAGGCTCTGGCGATGCTGTGGGGGTTTGAATATTGCGAGTGCTCGGAGCCGTGAGGAGAGGCTGATCGCTCCATACCGGGTTCGTGCTTAACGAAGGAGTGTTGGTATTGTTGGTGGTGATCGAGGAGACCGGGAGTGAGTTGTTGCATTTGACCTTTTTTATTGAGCATGTTGGTGATGTCCATAACCTCGGTGGGAGCTGGTGATCGCATGCCGCTCATCTTCAATATGGTGTGGAGTGCCAGCTGAAGACGTGGCGCGTTTGGGGAAGTGGATGTGCGAGGGCGCTCACAAGTGACGGATCACAGCAGGAAGGCGGTGAAGCTGACGGTAACTGTAAAAAAAGATGCATGGTCAGTGGCTTGGTTCTCATATTGTAGGGGGGCCATGGTTGAATCTCCAAGTGCCGACACCAGCAGTCTCACCCCGAAGAGACCGATAGATGGATCAACAAATGCCAGTGCATTCTGAATTGATCTAACCAGCCACCAACGAGTTGGAACTCCTGTATCCAAAGACCCACTCGAGTGTTCAGGGCCGTCAGGGCAAATATGCAACTTACATTTCGGCGTTTGTATACAAACAAATGACGTGTACAGTCGCACCGGTCAGAGTAGACGTGAAATCTTGCAGACCGCTCTTCGGTGAGATATCGGACGAGGTAGGGAGGAGGTCGGCCGGCGACAGGAGCGAGTTGTCGTTAATTTTTTCGATCGCGACACGGTTCTTGCGCAGTTGAAGCCTGATGCAAGTGACAAGCCAGAGCGAAACGCGCAAGGTGGAAAGGTGGAAGATGAATGCCGTGGGGCTAGGGGGAGAAAAAAGGTTTAAATTTTTTTCCCACCTTCGGCAGTAATGATACACCGTTGATCGGCTGATCGAGACCCAAAGTCGACAGAAAGAAAAAAAAACAGAAACTCTCGTCAAGGTAAATTTCACACTGCGGCTCAAAAGACGACGTCGATGCGGGATGTAAGGTAGTCGTTTACAGGCGCGATGAAGGGATCAGGAGGTGGTCTGTTCACAGGCCAGTGGTCTAGATGCAGGTACCGTAATAAGGTCAGCCGCGCCGTCAGGGAAGGGAGATGGGTTTCAAGACAAGGCGGTTCAAAATGATGATGAAGGGACGGATAAACGTTATCAACCGCCGAAGACAAGGAAGCTCAGCTTAGAAGATGTACAACGACAGATCGAATACAACAAAACGAGACGGGAACGGGAGGTAAAATAGACCAGAAGAGTCGATGCGATGATCGAGGGCCAGGTAGGGGCCAAGTCTTTATGTCAGGTTCCAGGACGGGTCCCTATGGCGGGACGTGACAAGCACAAGGCAGCGCCGGGATTTGAAAGTGGGAGTGTGTAAGGGGAAAAGAGAGTGGAGTTTGAAGGGGGGGAGTCTATCGAGGGAAATGGAAGAAAAAATTGCACTCCCAATGGAAGCTAAGAGGGCCCTGGAGTGACAGGGGAGGCGACCTGACCTGAAAGGGCATGAATAGCGGATGGCCCAGCGCAGACTTAGTATAGCGGCGACCGTGCAAACCGCCCGACCTATGCTTCAGCCCAACGAGTATGAGGTGAGGCATGAGGCATGACTGAGAGCATGAGCAGGGATTGGGGAAATAAGAATAAAGCAAGAGATGAACTGAGAGCTCGCTCTCAGACTCGGGGCTAAGCCGTCGACAGAAAGAAGTGGGAGCCAGAAATAGATTCAAAGAAGACTACTAAGGATGGCATGTCGGAGGGTGAGTGTACGGATAGTAGTGTAATAAAGGTAGGTCCAAACAAAGAAATGATGCATTCATGTCAACGTACCAACAATGCCTGCTCGAGATCGCGGTATCCGTAGATCCCTTTGATTTGGTTCCCGTCCTTGCTTTCTTTTTCTCTTACCGAGTTCCGTCGAGGGTCTCGTTTGGGCTGGATCTCACACTCGATTGTTTGCTCTGTGCACCCAGATCTTACCAGCGAGACGGTGACATGGATCAAAGCACAGCACGGGAGCAACAAACAATGGATCGACGTGATGCGACAGTGGAGGAAGTCCAAAATGAAGGGTTTCAAAATCAACGGACAAACACGAGCTGGGAGGGACTGGGATAGGAACTGGGACAAAGCCGCCGCGCGCGCGCGCGCTGACTGGGGGAGTGCAGTCACTATTTACCTCCCGTCTTACAGTAGCAAGGCGAACAGCTGAGAGTAGTTTGTATGTACCTTGACCAACCAGGATGGGCATGCAACAGACGTCACAAAGAAGGAGGGCTAGAACTTCAGAAATTCCGCCCCAAATCGATCGCTGTGGTGGCGCACTCACAGTTGTAACAAGACAGAGTAGATGAACGGCATTTGTTCGTTCAAAATCCCAGAGACGAGAATAGCCGTAGATCACTGTACAATTCAGCGACAAGGACGGCCCAGAGACTTGGGAGCAAAAGAAAAAAACAAACCCCTCCACTGGGATGGGCCCTGGTTCTCGGAAGAGATGGTTCCCGTTATGCTGCCATTCCACTTCGATGATGCACAAATTGGAAATCTCCCGTCCTCCGTTACTAGGCATTGTATACAGTGCATGTTGACAGTGCTTTCTGATGCAGGGCCTTCCCCGGCCGCGGCGCCACCTCTACCAGCCAGGTACTGCTGACCATCTGTGAATAACTGGCTTGGAAACGTTCCTAGATAGAAAGAGTCTGTACGATGCTTATTGGAACCAGACCATGGTCCTGCTCATCTGTTATGAATATTTGGGGTCGCTGCTGAATATGACAACCAACCCTCTCAAAGGCAGGCCAGCCCTTGTCACCTCGGGTGGTCCTTGATGTTGACCGTATCGTTCGTTTCTCTTACTGCATTGTGCCAGTTGGGCCGCCAACATGATATGTTGTGTTTTTATTAGTTGCGGCTGGACACCCCATCACTTCCTTTTTTTCACCTCTCGTGTATCGAAACAAGAGATTATCATCAAAGGAGGGGCTTGGCGAGCTTGGTTGGCTCAAGCTTGTATCTAAGTCGGTCGAGTCTGATGATGTGTTTGGCCATGCCGTGTCCCATGTATGCAAGCCATCCTTTGTTGACTGTTCCTGGCCGCTGATACTGTTTCCCTCGCGTCGGGATCGTGGACAGACCCCTCTCTGACCCAGATCCCGCTGTTTGATGTTCTTCCCCCTGTTTGCAAGCACTGAACAACGCATCGCTCTTCTCTTGTCATCCCTGCTCGCCAGGGCCGACGTCATGAACCTCCCCTGTACCCTGTAAGGCCGACATGGCTTGTGCGCCCCTCAAAATAACCCAACTTCATTCTTTGCCCAGGGGATTTCAAACAGACCCGTCAATTTGGGCGCTGGTCAAAGCTGCCCAGAGCCGATGTTGGGCTGGGCTGTCGCTGTCAGAGCTAGGGGTAGACAAGGCGGCAGCTGTCGTGCTATAGACAGATCTGGCTTCCAGAAGAATTAACGTCCACGCTCTGCCCCATGCCATCCCACTCATGGCGGTGTCCTTGTCCTCCCCTACCTTAGGTGGCTTGCCTCACTCAAAAGAGTCCACCTCGTTCTTGGCAGCGTTTTTGGCAAACGTCTCATGCCTGCGCCATAGGCGACAAGAGGCTCCAGACGGTCCCAGGTTGTTGATTGACGCTAATCTCCAGCCATGCGTACGGTACTTTGAATTTCGGTGAAAGCGATACAGGGCCGCTCGACGCTCGATGGAGCGCGTCGCCTGAGTCTGTGGTAAACTTGACATGATGTAATCTCGATATTTGGTCACCTGGCCCTGTTAGTTGATCGTCGTGGCTTCTTCTTTGTTCTTCGTTAATTAGACAATATCGAGGTTTTGAGGCTAATTCAGCGTTTGCTCACTAGACTCGTGGTAACAAAGAATGCCCCTGGATTAGCATCGCATACGTTCCCACCCATGGCACCGACTGGACATTTTGGTGATTGAATGATCCAACCAAGGCGGTGTCACTGCTTGTTCAGCTCTTTCCCCAATAATAGTCCGTAAACTATCTGTTTAATGCATGCAACTCGCATGGAGTCTGTCGCTCGTGGGGTGTTTGTTGCTCATTGTATATAATATGTACATGGATCAAAAGTCATTCGTCCCAGGATACGGAATTCATGACATACGCCCAATCGGATCTGAAGCGGATGGTCTGGGCAGTCCCCCGTCGTTGGAGTCAGCAACCATGCACTGTGTGCAATACTTCGAACTCTAGTGGGCTGAGGTGGGACTTATTCGTCAGTACCTGACAGGATCTCAAGGGCTTCATCATGATCCATTTGCCTTCCAGAAAGCACGAATGCGCTTACACCGCTTACCTAGGGTGCTTTAGCTTCGGAGCTGTGGCTGTTGGTTGTTACCCGTCTCCCGAGTTCCAGCAGATTGTCGATCATCCCCGCAAGCGCCGGACGCGTTGCAGGTGCAGGCGCATATGACAGTCGACATTTAAAATAAAGATGCTAAGAAGTTGCTTGATGCCAAATCTAGATTGATACGATCCACCATGACGCCGCTCAAACACGATGTTCGGTGTGAAAGGGTTAAAGGGGTGCGTCAGGCCAAAAACACGAGGATGGAAATGGAGTGGGCTAGAAAAAGGAAGGCGCCAGGGTGAAGAAAAGACGGCTTTCCTTCTGTTAGCATGCGATTGGCTGTAAAAGGGACTAACTGACTGCGCTAACTCTTGGAGGAAGGATTCGAGAAATCTTCTGGAACAATGGTAACGCAAAAGCGGATCTAGCGCCTGTATGACTATGAGAGACCGAGCGTAGCGTTGCGCCCGAGCACTTTGTTCCTTCCATCTTCCATTGAGCTTCTTTCCTTCCTTCGATGCAACTTTCTCATTATGATCCATCCATTCACTACCATCCCACTTTCCAAATCAAGTCTCCCACACCCCTCCTTCCCGTCCATTCGTGCATGCAAGAGTAAGGTAACTTCTTACTCAAATCTTCCCGTCTCCGCAATCTCACCTCTCTTCTTCCCGCCTTTTGACAACAGATTTCTTACACCTAATCCCACTCGGTATCTCCCACTCACCTCTTTGCAAGCACGCATTGCATTACATTACATGTCTCATGTGTCTCATGTGTCTCGTGTGTGAGTGCTATACCGCTCTTGTTCTTGCCCTTGCCCCATGCGCCCGGGGCCCCATCTCCATTTGCCCCGTGCTGCAAGAACATGGATGAATTGAATTGATTCCCTTTGTTCGGACGGCTTGAGAAGTCAATGTTTGCGGTGTGCATTTTGAATACCTATTTGGTGACAAGAGTGGTCGGTCAGAAAGCACCAGCAGCCATGGCGCCCATTCATCCAAAAGCTACCGACTTACGAGAATGCTGATAGGGACGGTAGCCTGGTCCTGTATTTTGGCTTTTTGACTATTCGCTGACAGCCCTGGCTAGTAGTCTAATGATTTGACTAGCGCGGATCAAGCAGTCTCCCAACATGACTTGGCTAAACAGCCTCAATTACTTGGCTCGACTCGAATCAACTTCCGAATACATGTAGACGAGATCGACTATTGAATGATACAAGGAATCCTAATAACGAGACAGCACATCATTCATAATGTTCATCAGCAATGAAAAGCACAGGCGGATGATCTTCCTGGGGATCCATGCATAACAATGGAAGGCTGCGGCTCCGTCACGGCTCCCCCTACACGAGCCTGTTGTTCTTGAAGATTTGACTTCCTTGTTCCTGGCGAGTCAACCTGTAGCTGATCTTTCCAGTTAGGGGCTGCCAGCGTTGAAGGTTTGGGTCAACAACCTCATGCGTTCGTTGAAGTCTATATGGGCAGTTGAAGTCTATATGGGCAGTTGAATAAGATCTTTTGGAGTCAAATCTTACGACCATGAAACGGAAAGGATAGTACGGAGATTGGCAATCCATCCCAACAGCCCACGGCACTTCAACCCCTTACAATACATATCGCCAACTTACTCTCACGAACGCCCGGCTGGTATCTGCCACATGCTTACTCACTGCTGACCTTATAAATTCGATGACAAGCATACAAACCCTCAAAGAGGCTATTAATGGGTTGTTGTCGTGGAATAGCTTCAACAACTACGGACAAGGAGTTTTCCATTGCCATCTTCTAGGTAGTAGGTGTGGCTTGAGTTTGTCTCATCTCAAAACTCCCTTGTTTGCTCAGCCACTCGATTATATGTCTTAGCAACCGACGATGAACGAACGCTCCTAGAATCCTTCTAGAAGCACTGCGCACGTACAACCCGTTGAGGCTCCAAGAACTCTTTACTCTTACGCCCTCCATGGTAACCGCAGGGCTTCTTCCTGTTGATGAAACTCTGGCGCGGGAGACGCCAGCAGTGACTCCATTCCAGTCCGTCCGTCCCGCCATCCGCACGCCATGTTCGGTGAAGGCGATGCACCGACACCAAAGGGGCACCGTGGCTTGGTGAATCAAATGCAGAAGGCTTGGCGTCAATACGAATACCTTCTTCTGCTTCCTTGTCCTAGAATGGTAATCACCCTAACAGATTTAAGGCATGGTTGAAACAGTTTGACATTATTCTCCGCATTAGCGCAGATGACCGACCTTCATTGCGTAGTCTCATACCTTTTGATGATGCGAATTTCCTTGAATTCGGGCTTGAAAGCCGACATACGACCGCCTCGGCGCCAGTTACAAAGAGCCACCTTTTTGTCGACATAACCATGCTGCAAGAAAAGAGCTTTGTGACACCTGAATCATGGTTGTATATATCGCAACCAGCAAAGCCCGGTTCCTGAAACACCTTTGTTCATAGGCATATGGATAGCAAGGTGAACCCTCTGGCTTATAACAAAAGTTCAACTACAGGTTTCTGGCGCAGCCGCGGGGCGAGCAATAAAGCTCTCTCGGCTGTTGCAAATCCATCGCAGCGCTCTTTGTCAATCTCAGCCGGGCCATCAAGCCTGGAGCGGCGCAACCGTGCAATGACTCGACGTTCCCTTGAACGTCCATACAAAGCTCGGCTCTAAACTTGGGTCGTGGGGCGGACGCTTGTAATGATCGGCATTCCACCAGTTCTCGAAAGGATGTCCTGGCAACCATTGAAGTTTTTGCAGTGCAGAATTCGCATCAATGATAACACGAGTCTGAGATTGAAACCTCATTTTGGCGTTGATAACCTCAGAGAATCATCAAAGTAATCATTTACCTGATTCTCGCACATCCTCGATATCGACATCAACCTACCCGCCATCCATTTTATTGCAATACCTGAACCAACCGGGTCTCCGACCGTTGTCCTGCATTGTCCCAGGGTGGACCCTGAAGGGCACCCGTGCTCACCTCAGGAACGTGCTCAAAGTTGCAGACGGTGAAACAAATGATGGAAGGCTTCCAGAAGCAGTGGAGCTAGTCAAGACCAAAAGGGTGACGTGGGCTGGTCACTATTCCAGGGCTGAAATTATCTCCTCCACCACACCACTGCCGGGGGACAGCAGGGATGTCTATGGCCGGTGGCTGCCACGAGGGGTTTGTTCGATGTCAGTATGTACGTTTGCTTTTGCTGCGATTTAACTTTGGGTCTATTTGATCATGTTCTCCAGATAAGACGACCTACCGGTTTATTATGTGAATTACCCATCTACTCTTCACAACAGTCGACACTAGGCCACGGATACATGCAACCTTTGGTTGACCTCACCACACTTAGCTCCGGTGAGGTGGGGGGCGACAATAATTCAAGGCTACGAATTTCATCAGCGCAACAAGGTCATGAGCGTCGTTTGGGGTTGCTAAGCAGCTAATTTCCTGCAGCCTCTCCGTGAGATAGTAAGTGGGCAGACTCCACACCCCTTTGGTGGTCCGGGCTGAGATTGCCGTCGGCGCGGTTTGAGAACAGACGCGTGTGGTCTTGTCTCAGCCTGTCACCGTTCCATTGCGCTCCAGCTAATGGACACCATCAGAATAGAGCTTGACCTTGACTGTCCAGGATTAGGAACACGGACGGATGGATGACAACTGACTGCTGGCAAACGGACCATTTACACCCCTACCAAACGTCAGATGATATGTGCAAATCGAGAGTCAGGCTGCCCTGCTTTCAAGCGAGACGGATATGTCGATCAAGAAAGCATCGGCCAGCTGGCCAAGGATATGCCATCTCGATTAACGACTTATATCATTGTTGTTTTCTCTGCGGACGAAATTGAGAAATATGCCTGTTTACGGTCTGTGAAACAAGTCCAGCGACAATCACGGCAATCTTGAAATACGTTCTCGACTCGTTCTACTTCTCATTTACATTAGCATCTACGTCAACCATGCCTAACGAGACATGGGCTTAACGGCTACCGTGTGGTTGAAATCTCAGATCAGAGATAAGAAGTAACTAACCGCCAGATGAAATGCCCACAGACATCAATTGCAGCTGTCACGACACGGGAGATAGAGCGTCAGATCTACAACATGTTCACAGACCGTTTTTCTTTCGTTTCTGCTTTCTTTGTGATACATCAGTCGGTGACAGCACAGTTTTGCTTTCCTGACCGCAACATCTCAACGACAAAAGAAGAATACCGTTTGCATCTTTTTTCTTGTAGAATGGAGATAAACGGCATATGCATTTTATCTGCACGTACTGTACATCGCGGAGCACGGACCGGAGGCGGTCTGGAAGTTGACCAGGGCCCCAAAGCTATAATGCTTCCCACAGTACTCCGTAGGTGGCTTGCTACGGACAGAAGCGACGTTGTTCTTGGGTCCTTTTGTGGGTGAGATGGGTGACTTTGAGATGAATGGAACATTTGAACCAGCTAGTCGACAGGTATATTTTTTTTTCTGGCGCTTAGCCCGTCGGAGGGAAAGGTTTGCGAGCCCCTATGTTTTCTGATGACCAAATCATGAGTGGCAGATCGGCATCAGCTAGGCAATTGACTTGTATCAAGGTTTGACTAGGTGTTCCTTGCTGATGTTGACTCAGGGATATACATACTCTACTCAATGACAAGGCAGCAAGGCCAGGATTGTCAATCCTGTGTATACTCCATCTCTGGAAGTACAATTATGAATGAACGGGCAATAGTGGGAAACAAATCGGCATTGAACTTGTTTGAATTCTGCTAATACTGGCTGAGCTGGCTGACATGAGATACCATATAATTGCTCCTGGTTCATATGGTATTGACGTTGAATTGAGACATCTCGCATGTTACCACTTAGGCTGATCACGCTCATTAAGAGGCGTGTCGAGCGCATGAGCATCTCCGAATGGGTTGTCATCGTCGTCATCGTCATTTTGAGGCGGAGGAAGGGCGGTCGGTCTAGGGGGTTGGGGAGGAGCTGGCTTGGACATGGGAGGCGGACGAGGAGGAGCAGATTGTGCAGGAGGAGTCGAAATGTTCAATTCAGACATGTCTGGAGGCTGCGAAGCTGTCGGTGACTGCGCTGCTTTGGCCATAGCTTCCTTGCCTTTGATCGTAGCCACTGCGAAGGGTCAGTCATGGCCGACACGATATTCGGATCAGTACATACTTCGGTAGAGATGGGCTTGCTCGGCCAGCTCATCGTCCGAATCACTGTCGGCATCTATGGATCGATCAAACTGCTCAAACGACATCAAAGCATGAACAAGCTCATCGTTGGCGTGAAGCAGCCCTCCCAGCCATTGCTCCTGTTCAACGTGATGAACCTGGCGGTTGTTAGCTCAACTATTCCCTTTGATCGCATCAGAAGATAACCTACATAACGCAGTACTTTCCGTCGGAGAAGTTTACAGGCTTCGAAACGTTCCACTGCAACCTGGTTTTCTGAAATGCGCTCAACCTCACGATTAATGCTTTGAAGCGCATTCATCAAGTTTGTTGCAGCGATGGAGGAGTCGGCGATGACACTCTTCATTTGTTCCTTCTCAGCCTCGAGATTGAAAGGCTTCCGCTTCCCCTTGGCCTTGTCTTTTTCCTTCTCCTTCTTCTTGTCTTTGGAGCCCCCAAAGAAGGAACTGGCTCCGGAGGAGGATTTGCTATGAGAATGGGAAAAAGCTGGTGATGCATTAGAGGGACCCGAAGCGTTTCGTGCGTCACGGGCTGCCTTTGCGGCAGCTTCTTGTTCATCATCAACGAATGGGTTTTCCTCTGTCTCTCTGAGGACTTTGGATCTCTCTTGAGTGACAGCTTGCTTTCTTTTGGGTAGTTCCTATGATGGTGAGCATCGTATCAGAAACATTTGGCAGATATGACTCACTTTGTGAAGTCTCGCAAGACTGTCTAGCCCTGGCTTTCCTGCATATTGCGACCAGGAACGAAAAAGTTCCCTGCACTTGTTCCTCACAGCGACATCGGACAAATCGGAGGTGCCACAAACGCGCAGGCGCTCAAGTAAGGGCTCGTCAACAAAGGTGCGCTGGAATCTCTCACCAGCATTCTGGATGAGACCGTCAAGGAGGACTAGGGCACGAATTTGGCGGTGGACGTTTCCATACTTGAGCTTCTTTCGAATGGCACGGGCTGCTTCGCTTGGGCCGGTGGCTTGCAAGGTGATAACTTCAACGAGTTCGGGGATGCCACTGAGGTCCTCCTCTTCGTATGACTCAGAGGTAAGGTTCTCAACGGTGACGGTTACTGCCGAAAAAGGCTTCTTCTATTAAACTGTTAGTAATGATTCGGTTAGGTATAAATCACTCATGAAAGATGCCAGAGGGTGCTACTCCATAAACAAGGTGGACATGTCCATGAGAGATAGACGGAGTAACCTTACCGATGCAAACACACTCATGCTGGGCTAGCTTATAGAGATCTCTCTGTATGCTTGATAGCGCTTATATATGTGCAATAGAGGAATCTAAGTTGTCGATATGATGCTATATCGCGCTCTTGCGATAGCTCTCTGAAGCTCGTATTGCCTGATATGATATGGACCAAGGGATCCCGGTCAGCCGCGAATAAGATAACGCTATCGTCGAGTTAACGCGAAGCTCATACGATGCAACTTGAAGCAACTGGTTATGATTAACAAGGAAGAAATACTTGTTAGATATGAGATAGCACCTGGTAAGGTAGCTCAAGCAAAGTAAGTAGTCAGGCGCGCATGTCGTTCCTGCCTTCGTGGCTAAGGTAGGGATGGTGGGGTTGATTGGCGGGCCGTGACGCGGGGCTGCTTCCCTTTGGGTGGAGTTGGTGTCGTCACTCGTCAGAATGGAAGTCGCGATAGGTTAGCCTGAGAAGGGGTCCTTCCAGCTTTGATCACAGTTGGACAAGGTTCTGTGATAGGTTATAGAAGGTAAATGTGAAACCGATATTAAACTTATAAAGGACCGTTCATTATGCGATCAGACAAGAGCATTGGGCCTCATGTATATCCCGATATGTTGAATATGTATTTCGCTTAGGTAGGTACTGCTGGTCAACTCAATGCCATGAACTATCTCCATACTGAAGTTAGGTATAGATTTGCAGTGCTTCAATAACCTGAACTTGTATATTCCTAAGCAGTGTCACCGCACAATATATGGTGTTCCTGGAACTAAGTCGGTACAGTCGAGTTCATGGGTTTCCTTAACACGACTGAAAGCGGATTTGACTCACTTTCAACATTACTAACGTATTGATTTTATACTCATCGACTTACAACATATATGAGTCAGATAAAAAAACAGTATAAGACTGAAGCCTTCCGAACCATAAACTTCGTAGTATCTATTCATTTCAGCATACAGTGAAAGCCATTGATTGATCCCATCAGCCTAGTCCCATATAGCTTACCCTAGACCCTTCAATCTGAGGGTCCTTGCTTGTATCACCCCGCCCCCGCCATCCCACCTCGACTACGAATTTTGATTGCCAAAGGCGTTATCGCAGCTCTGTGACTCACAAACACGCAGCATTCATCAAGATCAAAACTCTTGCTAGACCATACGAGATCATTTCTAGAGAGGTCGTCACCCCAAATCGCCTATAATGGCCTCCAAATCCCCCGTCCTCCCCGAAGAGGGCAAGCGCAACATCCTCATCACCAGCGCCCTTCCCTATGTCAACAACATCCCCCACCTGGGTAACATCATCGGTAGTGTTCTCTCTGCCGACGTTTTCTCTCGCTACTGCAGAGCCCGAGGCCACAACACCATCTACATCTGCGGCTCCGACGAGTACGGTACCGCTACCGAGACCAAGGCCCTTGAGGAAGGCCTCTCACCTGCCGACCTTTGCGCCAAGTACCACGCCCTTCACAAGGGAGTCTACGACTGGTTCCGAATCGACTTTGATATCTTTGGCCGAACTCCCACCGACCAACAGACTCAGATCGTGCAGCAGATCTTCAAGGAGCTATGGAAGAATGGCTACATTGAGGAGCGCGAGACAACCCAGCCCTTTTGCACGGATCCTGCCCACGGAAAGTTCCTTGCTGATCGTTTTGTCGAGGGCGAATGCAGCATCTGCCATGATCTAGGTGCTCGTGGAGATCAATGCGATGCCTGTGGTGGACTTCTTGATCCTTTCGAGCCCGAACGCGAACCCAGCGCCTCTGAAGACGACCATGTTGAGGCCAAAGCTACTGGCTTCCTGATCAACCCTCGCTGCAAGGTCGATGGTACCACCCCCGAGAAGCGAAAGACCAAGCACCTTTTCCTCCGGCTCGACGCGATTAAGGATCTGCTCGTTCCTTGGTTCCATAAGAGTAGCGAGGAGGGAGACTGGAGTGCCAACTGTACTTCCATTACCCAGTCATGGATCGACAAGGGGCTGCTCCCCCGCGGTATCACCCGAGATCTCAAGTGGGGTGTTCCCATCCCCAAGGGTCTCGAAGGACTAAGCGACGAAGAATATGCAGAGAAGGTCTTTTACGTTTGGTTTGATGCCTGCATTGGCTACGTATCCATCACTAAAAACTTGGTGGATGGTGACAACTTGGATGGTACGAATTGGGAGAAGTGGTGGAAGAATCCTGAGAACGTCAAGCTCTATCAGTTCATGGGCAAGGACAACGTGCCGTAAGTGATGCTGAACAGGTCCCGAAACCATCTGGTCATGCTGATCCTACACGTTGACAATAACTAACACATACTTAGATTCCACACCATCATTTTCCCAGCCTCTCAACTTGGAACAGGAGAGAACTGGACCAAGGTTCACAAGATGTCGACAACCGAGTATCTTAACTACGAGGGTGGAAAGTTCAGCAAGTCCCGAGGCGTCGGCGTGTTTGGTAACACTGCCAAGGAAACTGGCGTTGATCCCGATGTCTGGCGATACTACCTTCTTTCGAGACGGCCTGAATCCGCCGACTCTGAATTCAAGTGGCAGGAGTTCATTGACGCCAACAACAATGATCTTCTCAAGAACCTTGGTAACTTGAACCAGCGAATCCTCAAGTTCACAAAGGCCAAGATGGATGGTGTTGTGCCCGACTACACCAAGTACACAGACGAGCGTCTCGAGGAGCACAAGAAGGAGGTCAACGAGGCTCTCAAGGCTTACATCGCCCAATTCGATGCTATCAAGCTCCGTGCTGGTCTTGCATCTGTTATGCACATCTCTGCCCTCGGCAACAAGCTCCTCCAGGACAGCAGTCTGAACAACCAGCTTCTTGCTGACCAACCCGACCGCTGTGCCGCCGTCATTGGTCTCGGTATCAACCACCTGCAGCTCCTGGCCAGCATCGTACACCCCTACATGCCCTCTACTGGAGAGGCTATCTTGGAGCAGATCGGCAGCCCCGGTCTCATTTCCATCCCCGAAACTTGGACTGGCGACATCATCAAGCCCGGTCAAAAGATTGGCGAGCCCAAGCTCCTCTTCACTCAGATTCCTGCCTCCAAGCTTGACGAGTGGCGCGAGGCCTTTGGTGGTGAGGAGATCCGAAAGCAAAAGGCTCTCGAGGCGGAGAAGGCTGCTGCTAAGAAGGCCGCTAAAGATAAGAAGAAGCAGAAGAAGCTCGCTCTCCGCGAAGCCGAGAAGGCCGGTGAGACATCCACCGAGGAGAAGAAGCCCGTTGAGGCGACTGCCGTCGATCTCCTCCCCGACAACAAGCCCTCTGAGCCATAGATGAGTATTGAGTGACAAATCAAAGTCGGAGTTGGAGTTGAGAAAAGGGAACTGAATTGATATGAAGCGATGTACGGTGGCATAGAAATGAACATGGCCTATTGTGATGCTGTTGTGGGGATGAAACACATTGTAGAGTAGATTCTCAAATCAACTTATGAGGAATGACTAGATACGCAAGATGGCATTTGAAAACAGTGTACTGTGGTGTCTTGATTCTCTCAAGTGAATACATTCTGTAGTTCAACCTTGAGATGTCTCTGACTGAAATCGATATAATCTTTTCCTACCGGCTTGATGACTTTCAACTATTAAAACTGCTTTTAATTACATCCTACTTTACGGGTGACAGTTAGCTCGAGTTATGAGGCTGTCGTCTCTACACCCAAAACGCATCTCGATAAACAACAACCGTGATAGAAAAGGAGAGATGAGGATTCAAAAACAGTAATTTTGACTTAGTACGATGGGAGGGTTTCGCCTAGTTGGTCTTGTAAATGCCCGAATTGGTATTGGTATTGGTATTGGTATTGGTATGAAACAAAATGTGATTTTCTTATGTCCGTCGACTGGTTGATGTCGTGTATTTCATTCGTTTGAAAACTCTCTTAAGCCTGTTGAGAGACATCGGCCTGTTGAAAGGCGTAGCTTTCTTTGCTGACTTTGTACAGAATGCACGCTGGCTGACGAATGGATCTGCTTGCGCCGTTTTATTCTGTTTGCTGGCTTTATATGTATGCTGCTCAGCTTGAGCTCTTGCTTGTCTTGTCACCCTCACATGTCGATTCACTTATAAGGATTGAGACAGATGGGATGAGAAGCTTAGTTAGACTTCTTGCCCGCGGCACGCTCGCGCTCACGCTTGGCGTAAATCTCAGAAGTGAAGGGGTCCTCGTATCGCAGGGCGAGCTTATACACAAGGTGAACCCAGAGGGTCAGCAGGACACCAGCAGGCTTGCCATACCATATGGCGGTAGCGAGAAAGCTGCAGGTAGAGCCAGTGTACATGGGAGAGCCAGTCACGTTGAAGGGGAAGCCAGTCACCATCTCGTCCATGAGGATGCCGAAGTAGTCACCGAGGAATGTACCAGTGATGCCGAGACGCCAGGTTGAAGTGAGGACCAGGACGTTCCCTACGATGAAAAGAGTGATGGCGGTAGCCTGCATGTAGACGTCGAGGAGGGCTGGGTGCGAGGGCTGCTCGGCAATGGCGTTCTTATAGATAAAGTCGCGAACCATGCCAAGAGAGAAGATAGTTGCGGCGAGGGCATAGCAGGCAACTTGTGAGTTGCCTCCAAAGAGCTTGGTCAAGACCTTGTTGTGGTATTCTTGAGCGATAGTGTTAGTTTCTAACGATCGATGAAGAGCGTGTCAAGATACAAGCTTCTGCATACCTTGACGGGCGACAATACTTGAGTGAGTGGTTAGCAGTGGTGAACAATCATGTTGAGACAATAAGCAACTCACTTCCAGAATAGCGGGTTAAAAGCAATAGAGACAGCAGAGACTGAGACGAGCAAATAATAGGCCTAGTTAGATTTCATGATGATTGGAAATAGAGCTCAAGGCCAGCTGGTTGTGACTTACCAATCAAGCTCGTCTTGCTATAGTCGACGTAGTCGATAAAGTCCCGTATCCCGAGTGCCATGATGACAACAAAGCAACAAGCAAGCAATGAAGAATAAGGTAAGGTAAGGTATAATAGAAGTTGTGATCACTGACGTAACAAGTTTGTTCACGAAGGAGTCACAGAGAATAAGAGTGAAAGTGTAGAGATAAGTCAAGTCAAAGTTTTTTTTTTTTTTGTTTTTTGTTTCTGAGGTGACTAATAACAGAAATGGTGAGAGAGAAAAAAAGAAGCTGAGTTAGGAGAGTAAGATTGGAGAAAAAAGAGATCCAATAGGTGTTGTCACATGGAAGAAGGTAGAAAGCGGGTAGCGTCGTCATAACTGAGGCAGGTGCTCAACCGATCATCAGTGGAGACGGGAGCCAGTTACAGAAGGGACATCAACTAAAGAGACTCTGTACCCACCCGCTGGAAATTCATTCGATTTCCATTATCCCCGCAACCTGGAACAGGTGCCTTGCCAAGTCCCTCACGAAGCAAACGACCAACCAACATTAGGCATATTATCACGACCAACAACAATGATAATGATATCTAGGGAATATTCTTTATTCGTATCTATATTTTCCATAAACTGCGCAAACTATGCGCTCTCTTCCCTCGCGGATGGCATCAAGGCCTCTCTCGCGGATTATTCCAAAACACCATCCTTGAAACGCCCAAAAGCCCCCAACAGGGAAGAACAATCATCATCAGTCCATTAATACTCCCCCATGCGCATGAAAACGCAAAAATAACCCAATAGATACTATTGCCGTCGGTTCCGAGTCTTCTTGCCTGTCGTCTGGGTATCTTCTTCCTCCTCATCCTGTCCCTTCTTGAGGTCTTCTGTCAAGCCCCATTCTTCTTTGTCGTACCAGTCCTCCCCGTCCGACATGTCTCGGTTAGGCCCTGAGTGAGCTTCTGCTTTGGACCAGTGGAGCACGTTCTTGCGCAGTTGCTCGGCCTTGAGGAGACCCAAAAACAGCCTCTTTGCCCCTCGACACACCTCTTCCTGCTTTTGCACGTAAAGAGCAAGTAGTCGTCGAATATCTTCTGCTTCCTGTTCTGGCAGACCGATATCTCGATCCGGTCTTGCTCCTAAAGGTGCAATGAACATAGGATGTATAAAGTCGTCCTCTGGCCCATCGGAAATCAGGGAAACATCTGGGGCTATTGTCTCAGCCGCCTCATTTTGATGGACATCACCAGATGTGGGTTTTACTGAGGCTTCGGCCCCATCTGTACCATCTTTACTTTGGTTCTCATCCTTGTCGACACCATTTGGTACCTCATTCCTCGACTCTGTAGTTGGATCGACCTGCTCAGCTGGTGCCTTCTCGTTGTTTTGCACATTGGGAATCAAACTCGCTTCGTCCCTCTCAGGTTTGTCTTTTATTTCCTCGTTGGCATCTTCCAAGTGGGAACCATCCGGGTCGACTGTTCCAGCATCCGTCATGGTAATATCTGCGTCCTCTGCCGCCTCCTTTTCAGCCGGTTGTGCATCCAAGGATGTGTCTGGTGCCGCGTCTCTAGGTTCGGTATCGTTCTCCTGTTGTTCTACCTCGCCGTTGGTGATCGCAGGAAGCGAAGAGACCGCCTGAGATAGGTCTAGGAGGTGACGAGCGATATGGTTGTCCTTGTATAGCTCGACATCTGCCGGTCGGACCATCGTCTCGCACGGAACCCATGTGTAGTCGCCGCACAGCGCCGTTAGAAGATGCCTGACCTGCCATAAGGAGTGGTTTTCTTTGCGCATAATATCGCAGCTTTGATCGACGAGCCTAGTGAGGGTCTTGGACGTGAAGGGCTTGGAGAGGGTTGGGTGTGTCGGCAAATCGGTCGATGAGGTGAGTGGTGCGAGTATATCTGCTCATGTTAGCCCTATCAATCTACCGCCTGATTATTGACATACTCTCTATTTGGATGTTGGCGTAAGGATTCAACTCGGCCGCTAAAGCTTCGGCTTCATGAATGCGCTCCTCATCCTCGTCATCGCTATCTATCTCGTACCCTTCCTCATCCACTAATGGGGGATTGCGATACAAGATCGGCCGCCGAACGCCTGCGTACTCAATATACTGTTCATGTCAGAAATTAGACTGGGAGAGGGTTCGCGACAACGACAAACCTCTCTGTAAGCACTCGGGCCATTGTTTGGAACCAATTGACCTTGACGAACGAACCGTGCCTTCTTCTTAAGCTTGTGGCCACGATTGCTATAGCTTTCGATCTCTGAATCCGAGTCTGACTCTGTCGGGCGCACATGGTCAGCTACCAATCCTTCATGTGCGACAAGTGCAGCGATATTCGCGTACCATATGCTTTCCTTTTGAAAGCCTTTTTCATGCCCGCTATTGTCTCAGCGAAGAGAATTTGTTGCGACGCCATAGCGGGCAAAGGTTGGGTTGAACGATCGGATCGAGTGAGGTTGTTGTGGACGAAGCGACAAGAGAGCGCCAGGCGCTTTTCAGCGGGTGAGGAAGGATATAAAGATACCAAAAGTTTATCGGCGCTTCTGAGATACTTGATGAGCTTCGGGTCTGAAGAAAAAGTCGTGTTTGCGTCGAAAACTTGGCCAGAAGCAATTTTGGATCGAATGTGCTGGGTCGACGAGGAGAAGCTGGAGAGAGAAGCGAGGCTGCCCGCCTTCCCGTAGCCCATGACCACATTTCCGGGCGCAGCTTCTCCTGATTGGCTGGTTGGCGGATGATAAAATTGCCGATGCCGGATAAAGTAATCGCTTGCGATAACAGATAAGGTACGTACCTGCAGGTCTGTATCTTCATATTACACGAATTACTTCTTGACAAAGTCTTGACAAGCTCATGAATATCGTCTCTACGCTTGTTTAAGGTATCTGTTAATATCATATGTCTTGAGGCCAGACTAGTGTCCTCTGGCTTGAGGCGAACATCAAGATCTCGACACTAAGTCTACTATCAAGATGGACTCTCAACAATCATTATGCTTCTCATGCAAAGTTTATGCATCAATTCCAAGAAAGTTATATGTACGTCAAAAAATATTTAAGATCCAAAGTAAATTGTTACAAAAATAAGACCGACTCATTGTAAACATCCGCACTCGTTTATCATGGTTCACTTGACCAACTCTACGAGACGGTGACCGTCACGTTACCCTTGAAGCTCTCGCTCGAGTTGCCGACAAAAATGGTAAAGTCACCTGGCTCAACGACATACTCCATCTTGCGGTTCCACAGACCCCAGTCGGCAACCTTGAGGTCAATCTTGACCTTCTTGGTCTTGCCAGCATCGACAGCGACCTTCTTGAAGCCCTTGAGCTGGTATCGGGGCACGTCGACAGAGGCAAGCATGTCTTTGACGTACAGCTGAACCACCTCGGAGCCGTCACGCTTGGACTTGTTGCTGACGTCGACAGAGACCGTGACTGTGTCGGAAGCGGTCACGTTCTTCTTGGAGACGGAGATCTTGGAGAAGTCAAAGTTGCTGTAGGACAGACCGAAGCCGAAGGGGTACATGGCGGTCGGGTCCTCGAAGACGTAGTTGTTGCCAAACTCGAGGGTGCCGTTTTCGTGGACCTTGCCTGGGTTAGGGTAGCGGCGAGCCGAGTTGAGATGGTCGTAGTAGACGGGAGTGGTTCCGACATCGTAGGGGAAGCTGACTGAGAGCTTTCCGGATGGGTTGACGTCGCCGTAGAGGATATCAGCGAGGGCGTGACCACCCTGCTCAGACTGGTAGAACTGTTGGACGAGGGCAGCAGCCTCCTTGGAGATCCAAGGCTCGGTGATGGGCTTCCCGGAGCTGTAGACGACAATAGTGGGCTTTCCGGTGTCGATAATGGCCTTGACGAGCTTGGGCATGGCGCCGATGAGGTTCAGGTTGTGCACGTCAATGTGCTCGCCAGTGGTGGCGTTGAGGCCCTGCCAGAGCTCGTTCTGGTCTCGACTCCAGGTTCCGACGACAACGACGGCGACGTCTGCGGCTTCAGCTGCGGCGACGGCCTCTTCGAAACCTGACTCGTCGGAGGACCAGCGTTCGCAGCCCTGGGCGTAGGTGACCTCTCCCTCGCTCGCAGCCTTGATGCCATCGAGAGGAGTGACACCGCGGGTCATGGCAGTGTGGATGACATAGTCACCATACTAAGTCAATGTTAACATGGTTGTTCAGTTTAAAGTATCGGTATAACTTACGTTGACGTATCCATGGGCCATGGGACCGATAACAGCAACATTGGCATCCTTCTTCAGGGGAAGAATGTTCTCGTGGTTCTCGAGAAGAACGATACTCTCGGCATCAAGCTGGCGGGCAACCTTCTTGTGAGCCTTTGTGTTGATGTAGTCCCAGATCTTGTTGTCAGGGACGCCAGTGTAGGGCTTCTCAAAGAGACCCATGGCGAACTTGGCACGGAGCACGCGGGACACGGCGGTATCGACGATCTTCTCGTCCAGCTTGCCGGCCTCGACGAGCTCAGGAATGATCTCGAAGCTCCAGTAGCCACCACCCATCTCAACATCGTTACCAGCGGGGAGAGCCTGCGTTTGGTTAGCTTGTACTGTATGGTGATCCGAGGAAGAGACTCACCTCAAGAGTGATACATTCGTCGTCCTCGAGCGGGCAGACAAAGAAGTCTCGGGCAAGGCGCGCAGTGCCACCGGCGTCGGAGATGACATAGTACTCGTAACCCCACTCGTCTCGAAGGATGTCAGTGAGGAGGTGGGAGTCGGAAACGACGGGGACACCGTCGTAAGAGTTGTAGGAAGACATGATGGATGTGGCGCCGCCGTCGATGATGGTTCGCTTGAAGGGAGGGAGGTAGAGGGAGCGCAGCTGTCGCTCACCACCGTGAACGGGGGCGGTGTTGATGCCCTGCTCGGGAGTAGCAAAGGCGGCCTTTGACCGTTAGTCAAGTTGGCATGATGGTATGGATGCGACTTACATAGTGCTTGACCATGGCTGACACGCCGCGTGCC
The DNA here is from genome assembly GCA_021655865.1 of Fusarium guadeloupense. Taxonomy (NCBI): domain Eukaryota; kingdom Fungi; phylum Ascomycota; class Sordariomycetes; order Hypocreales; family Nectriaceae; genus Fusarium; species Fusarium guadeloupense. The sequence goes on along the minus strand of JAJJWM010000277.1, from coordinate 21,514 downwards.
TGAAGGCCCTTGACGTAGCGGTAACCCATCTCTCCAGTCCTACGAATATCAGTTTAGACCCATGGTATGTGGTTTGTGTACATACAGATAGGGATCTTCGGAGAAGCATTCCTCGACTCGACCGAATCGCATCTCGCGAGCGAGATCGACTTGAGGGGAAAAGAGCTGGTTGATACCCAGGGCTCGAGCCTCTGTCCCAATGATACCGGCCATCTTCTCAATGAGTTCCGGGTTGAAGGAGCATCCCATGCCAATGGGAGAGTTGAAGATGGTGCCGTTGAGGATCAAGGCTCCATGTAGACCTTCACTCTGGACAAAGGTAGGGATACCTGCAACGTGTTAGTGATAAACATGAGTGTCAATGGTATCATGACTCACCGAGCTCAGTCTCCTTGGTCATGTAGTCTTGTCCCACCTTGGCGGCCTTCTTGACAATCTCCATCTCGGCGTACAAGCCGGTCCAGACAGAGTTGGCCCGGTACTCAAAATTCCACTCCAAGCCCGTCTTGTTGACTCTGCCATCAGTGATGTTGAGATAGTTTGTCATGTCACCCTGAATAAGCTGGGCAGTCTTTTCTTGGATGGTCATGCGCTTGAGGAGATCCGAGACTCTGTCATCGATAGAAGCCTTGGGGTCCTTGTACAATGGCTTGTCTGTGGCAGCCTGGCCGGCTGTGGCCAGGATTGCCGCGCAAAGAGAGCTAGAGAGCTTCATTCTGAAGAGCTTGAAGATGAGAAGAAGCTATCTAGAGAGCTGCGTAGCAGAAGAAAGGCGGGATCGACATGAATTTATGGTCCATGTGATGGAGCAGGGTCCTTGGACAATTAACCGTGCAGGCTAGAAAGGCCCCTCTTGTCGAGCATCATGAAGTGATGTTCTCTTCTCAGAACAGCATAATGCAGTATAAAAGCGATACCCTGTAAGTTTAATTGCGGGCTCAATGTCCTATGAGGATGCTGAGGCCGAGCACAGATCATGACATCGGGGTGTGCCCTGGGCTACAGACCCTGGGGAAAATGCGGGGGTGGCACCAATTGGAGGATATTCAAGGCAAGAAGAAGGAGAAAGGGGATGAACAAGGCATTTGGATTCGTGGATTCTGGAAGAGTGACATGATGAGCAAGGGGCACGGCTTCTCGGGGGGGTGTTGTGTTGTATTGAACCGCTAGATTGGATCTTGAGGTTAATTTAATGGAAAGACGAGCCGAATACCCTAGTATAAATGCAAAGGAAATGAGCTTACCACTTAAAGAGAAAGGGTTTAGGCTCGTAGACTTGATCATGTGTGAGTCGAGTTAGTAGCCAGTATTGGTCGTGATACGGTAAATCAGCTACAAAACCCTCGAGGGTTGTTTGGTGTAAGTCGACGGGAGCGTCTCATCGTGGCTGGCGGCAGAATAACCGACCCGTTAGTACAGTGGAGTATGGTCCTGTAACCCCGCGTTGTAGGCCTGCATGTGCCCGCTGTAATTAGCCGGCCGTGTCCCTAGCGTTAGGTTCCACTCCGCTGTGGATTTAACCGCTACAGGACCAGGGGAGACCCTTGAGCTACACGAACTTACACAGCATATCATGAGGTGTCCAAGTCAGACCCGGACGAATGACGCTGCAGGATCATTCTCATGGAAAGGTCATGATAAGATGGTGGGGTCAAGAGGGGAAACGAAAATAACGGCCCAATAATGGGCTTCTGTTACTGCACCGGGTGAATTGCCATCGTGGGATGGGATGATAGGATGCTCATGGATCTCGTAAGAGGTTCCATGATGAGGTGGAGAGTAAGACCGTTTTGTTGTTACTACGGACTCTCATTCAAAGACGCTCATCTTCCGTTGAGCTCCATCTCTTTTGTGTCTTTCCAATTGAGCCATCAATCTACCTCTCTTCCCCTCATCATCTAACTCAACACTCGGCAAGATGCATCTTCGTGATGGAATGTGGCTACCAGCCCAAAACTTCCGTACCGAATATGCCGAAGATGTTCATGAAATCACCCCCAGCGAGGACCAGCAGGCACTGAGTCTGCTATGTCCGATTAAGCACATTCGATCCCGCGGCGACATGCTCAACCAGCCGACGGTGACCCTTGACATCAAGGCCGAGATGGACGGCGTCATCTCCATAGAGAGCACACACTGGGAGGGCGCCATCAACAAGGGCCCTCACTTTGATCTCTTCCCTGGTGGCCGTCCGAAGGTCGAAGGCAAGATCCTCAAGGGCGATAAGGGCACAACTCTCCAGTCTGGCGCCCTGTCTGCCACTATTCATCCTGATCAGCACAACTTTGACATCAAGTTCCACAGCTCTGATGGCAAAAAGTACCTCACGAACTTTGGCAACCGCAGCACCGGCTTTGCGTACTCTCCTGCGCCCAGCACTCCAATGCAGACTGGCGACATGCGAGACTTTAAACACTACATGTTTATGCAGACAACCCTCTCCGTTGGCGAGTCCGTCCACGGTCTGGGAGAGCGTTTCGGTGCTTGGAACAAGGTTGGACAGAACGTGGTTTTGTGGAATGCAGATGGCGGTACTTCAAGTGACCAGGCATACAAGAACGTCTCGTTCTGGATGAGCAACCGTGGATACGGCGTCTTTATCGATAACCCCGGCAGAGTCGACCTTGAGATTGGCAGTGAGCGATGCTGTCGTGTACAGACGACCGTTGAGGGACAGCGTCTCAAGATGTACATCATCTACGGCGACGGACCCAAGGATGTCCTCAAGAGATATACAACCCTCACTGGGAAGGCCAACAAGGTTCCCAGCTGGAGTTTTGGCCTCTGGTTGACGACTAGCTTTACTACAAACTATGACGAGGCGACTGTCAACTCATTCCTAGAAGGCATGAAGTCTCGCGGCTCGCCTGTAGATGTCTTCCACTACGACTGCTTCTGGATGAAAGGCTTCAAATGGACCGACTTTGTCTTTGACTCGGAGCGTTTCCCCGATCCAAAGGGTCAGATTTCGCGTCTCAAGGAGAGCGGCCTTTGTAAGAAGGTCTGCGTCTGGATCAACCCCTACATTGCACAGGCTGGCTCAGCCTTTAAGCACGCTGCTGAGCGCGGCTATCTCCTTAAGCGCAAGAACGGTGACATTTGGCAATGGGATCTATGGCAGGCTGGTATGGGTCTCTTGGATGTGACAAACCCTGAGGCCTGTGCTTGGTACGTCGAGTGCCTCAACGGTCTCTTTGACAAGGGTGTTGATGCCCTCAAGACCGACTTTGGCGAGCGAGTTCCCACCCTTGATGTTCAGTGGCACGATCCCAATGTCGACCCCCACAAGATGCACAACTATTACGCCTTCCTATACAACAAGCTCGTTTATGAAGCCGTCCAGAAGCGATACGGCGAAAATGAAGCGGTTCTCTATGCTCGTGCTGCTTGTGCCGGCACCCAGCGATTCCCTCTTGTGTGGGGCGGTGATTGCGAGTCCACTGCCGAAGCCCTCGCCGAGTCGGTTCGTGGTGGTCTCTCCATGGGTCTGAGCGGCTTTACTTTCTGGAGCTGTGACATTGGCGGCTTTGAGGGCTCTCCTCCGCCGTGGATCTACAAGCGATGGGTTGCCATGGGTCTTTTGTGCAGTCACAGCCGTCTGCACGGTAGTAACTCTTACCGTGTACCCTGGACAGTCGACAACGATGATACTACGGAGGAGGGCTGCTCTAGGACACTTGCTAAGTGGACGGCACTCAAGACGCGTTTGATGCCGTACATCTTCTCCCAGGCTATCGAGTCTATCGAGGGCGGTGTTCCCATGTCTCTTCGAGCTGTCGCTCTCGAATTCCCTGAGGATCCTACATCGTGGTACCTCGACCGCCAGTTCATGGTTGGCTCTCAGCTCCTAGCAGCTCCCATCTACGAAGAGTCGGGTGAGGTTGAGTTCTACCTACCCAAGGGTAAGTGGACTTCCTTCTTCACCAACGAGATCAAGACCGGTCCCGGCTGGTTTAAGGAGAAGCACGCTTTTGGAACACTGCCGCTCTACGTCCGCGAGAACACCGTGCTCGTCCTCGGTAACCGTAAGGAGGTCGGTGCTGCGTACGACTTTGCCAACAATGTTGAGGTTGCTCTCTACCAGACTTCTCCAGGAGCCAAGGCTACTGTGGTGGACGGTGATGGCAAGACTGTTGCCGAGATCACTGTTGGAGAGGACGGGAAGTTGCAGGGTACTGATAAACTCAAAGGTGATTTCAAGGTTACGGAGACAGGACGGGACTTGGATGGCGATGCGCCTGTGTCAATTGAGTATTTGTAGATGAGATTTTTATAACGTGCGATGACTATAGAATTTGATATGGTTAATGATGGTTTATGTTTTTTGCTCAGTTACATAGTTCCCAGTGTAAGTGATGATTGCTTATGGTGTTTCTCATGACTAGATCTAAAGAGACAGAGTAGCATGAACCGATACCGCGAGATCAACTCAGCTATCATGAAACTCCAACGAACTGTTAACTCAACTCGTTCCATCTCCCCAGTTAAAGGATTCCTGCTTCTCTCGTGATGATGCCCATGCCCAGGATATCAGTTATCACATCACCCCACAAACCGTGTAACCTCCGAGTTGGGGTTAGCCCCACATTCGGAACAACGGTCCGAGCCCCACTCGATTGGGGGTTTTGGGGGTTACCCGAAACGGTAAGCCAAGCGGTCTATTGGGTTTGTAATTGGTAGATGATCGCCTTATCTTTGTGAAGTGGGTGATTGTTCGTATAAGTTGTGAAAACTCGTGACTAAAGGATGAAATGTTGCATCTTCTACTGAGATAGGTTCTGCCATTTAACCGGATGCTCAGCCTGTGTAACATTATGAGCCGTGAACCCAGCAATAAACTTTGGCATGATGCATCATAGCGGAAACGCCAGATTATGAAGGTATCACTGCTATCTGGACTGGAGGGCGTGGCTAGCAGCTAGAACGAATTTTTGTTTGGCAGCAACTTGCATAGTATTGTTAAAAACTAGAGTAGCTTTTGCTCAGAATACTGCTCAAATGGTCGGTTCAATGATTGTCAATGATCACATTGTCACTCGGTTGTTTAACAAGGCTTCATCGTGTATCCGCGCAACCATAAGCATCACAACAGCGTCTAGAACATTTTAGAATCAAATTCCAGCTGAAAGGCACAGCTCGTGGAAGTATGGGATCTGTTTCCAGCAGATGTGTGTGCATGCCATCCGCTGTAAGCACCGGCATTGCACCTTCAGTGTAACATTGCCATGAGGTGACGTAGTATGGATGATGAGGCTGAGGATGGTTATTCTAGAATTTTGTTGCAGACTTCCATGTTGCGCGAGGTGGCGTCCCAACGCAGAACTATACAGAGTAAGAATTCAAGCTATCAACATGGTTTAACCCTATGACAGACAGGTACACCTCAAATCATTGATATGGAGTGATTTGTGCGTAGCAGCAGAGTGCTCCAGGCGATAACGACGTATTTCTCAAGCTGTCTCAGCGCCAGTTTGTAGCTGCAAATAATCACAACTCAATTAATTATTAATGCTCAGACTAAACTCAAAAGTCTTTTCCTTCAACGTGAATATGATGAGTCGAAGTTAGGTAACCCGATGGTCGGGCCATATAAACCCGACGACTGGCTTGATTGGTTCGCATGTAAATAGCAAAGCGAGGATCTACAAACACATGTTCAAAGGTACCTTTGTTAATGGAAATGTCAAGACTTTTGCATTCATATTTAGCCGAACAACCAAAGTTTATGCCAAGACCCTGGTACTGTAGATGTGGCTGACGGGGCGGCACAAGACATCTCTCAATGACTGGTCAGGCCATATTCGTGGTTCGGCTTGTTCAACGTCTACCCTCCCTCTCAGGCCTTGACACGGCAATAACTTGCCTCGCCAAGCGTGAGCTGGCTCCTGTCAAGGTCATGTCTGACTCTCTATAGGCTGGGTATATCATATCACCATTTATCCGGCCAAAGCCGCTGACGCCTGCGCGTATATCTGCTCCGAGCGCTCGGGGCCGACCATAATCGCCTCAGGGGACCATGTAAGTCGGCTGCCATGGTGATCCGGACTCGGCATACGATGCCATGCCATGCCCAGAGCGTCGATCGAGGTTGAGCCAAGGGCTCAGTAGAGACGGGCCGTTAGGAGAGTCTTGGTTATCATGTGGAACTGAAGATGTTGGACTTGCATGATAGTCCTGGTCGTCTATTCTCCAGTAGCATGATTGTTGCGGAGATGTGCACTCGGGGCCCCCTGGGGAGGTAAACCCAGATACTCTACGTGGGTCTACGGGATCAACACCGAGCCTTGGACAGACCGACCTAGGGACATTGAGGATGGAGCCATGGTTGGGAGACGATCATACAAATAGGCTCGAGGTCCACCGTATCTTGGGCCTGGGGTTTATCCACATTGTTCCCCATCTTTCATCTTCTTGATATACCAAATCACTAGACGCTATACAACTCCACGGAGTAGGGCCCTCAATATGGGAAAAGCCTACAATATCGGCCTGGCCTGCTTTGCAGCCATTGGGTGAGTAGAATTACCTCCTCATACTATACAATGAATGTACTAACGATTTATCGTGCCTTTCAGCTCGTTTCTATTTGGTTATGACTCTGGCGTCATGACTGATGTTATCGCCTCGGCGCACTTCCAGAACTACTTCAATGCAACCGCCACATCCTCCATCGTGGGCGCCATCAACTCAACATTCAGCGGAGGAGCTGTATTTGGTGCGCTCTACGGTGGTGTGATAATGGACAAGTTTGGTAGAAGAAAGACAATTGGAGTTGGTGCTGCGATTGCTACAGTTGGTGGTGTTCTCCAAGCTGCCGCTTATCAGTAAGTGTACTTGAGGGCACATATTCATGATATGGCGACTAATGGGTATAAAAGTCTAGCAATGATGTTGATCGGTAGAATTATCGCTGGATTCGCTGTCGGTTTACTCTCCATGAGTGGTAAGTCTCTTCCTCACTTCCTGTCTATCTCGACTTACAAGCCCATTTAGTTCCCGTCTATCAGTCCGAGTGCGCCAACCCCAAGATTCGAGGTCTCATTGTTGGTTTAGCCCAGCAGATGATTGGAGTTGGATTCATTGTTTCGACATGGGTTGGCTACGGCAGCCACCATATGCCCGATACTTCGTCGTTTCAATGGCGATTCCCACTCGCGTTCCAGGCATTGCCCTCTGCTCTCTTGTGCTTGGGTATGCTCTGGTTGCCAGAGACGCCTCGACATCTTATCGCCACCGACCAATTGGATGAGGCCATGAGGATCATTCGAAAATTGCACTATGATGGTTCGAACGAGGAGTGGATCAAGTCTGAATTTAACGAAATCCGGGCCACTATTGACGCAGAAAAGGCTGCCACTGCACCTGGCTGGATGATTATGTTCAAGGTTCCTCAATGGAGAAAGCGTTTGGCTCTTGGAACTTTGGTCCAAGTATTCACTCAATTTACTGGTAAGAAACCCTGTTGTGGTTGTTGTTGGCTGTGTTGCACTCATCGACACCACACAATCATACCGCTTCAACAAGACATACTAACGTCCGATTGATAGGAATCAATGTAATTGGTAAGTTTTTGAGATTATTCTCTATCTGTAATTAGTGTTTCTTGTTTCACAGGCTACTTCCTAACCTTCCTATCACAACTTCGTTGTCCACCCACATGCAAATCTCAACACCAAGCAACAACGCAACATCCTAGAGCTTTGAAACCTGACTAATTTGAACGCTCAAGGTTACTACCAGACGGTCATGTATTCCAAACTAGGAATTGAAGGGAAAACAAAGCTCCTGGTTGCAGGAATTTACAATTGTTGTGGCCCGATTGCGAGTAAGTTGAAACCCCTTTTCCCATACAACCACCCAAGTTACTGAAACTCGTTAGACCTGTTCTTTATTACCTTTATCGCAGATAGAATTGGTAGAAAGAGGCCTCTGATCTACGGAATTGTGGGAATAACCCTGGCTTTGATTGCCGAGGGTGTCGTCAACAGCCAGAACTTAGACGGCACCAAGAGTGGCCTGAGCATTGCTGGCGTGGCTTTCCTCTTCTGCGTCACAATTATATTCTCCCTATCTTTCGGCCCCGTGAGCTGGATCTATATGGCTGAGATCATGCCTTATCAGATCCGTGGCAAGGGTTGTGCCTTTGCTACGGGTATTGGTAACTGGCTCGTTGCAACCTTTTGGAACCAGGTCAGCCCATTTGCTCTAGAAGAGCTAGGCTGGAAGTTTTACTTCCTCTTTGTTGGTATGTGAAGTTTCTAAGATCTTTACTTCAGGTTGATTGACTAACATGGGACAGCCTTCAACATTATCGTCACTCTTCCGGTTTTGATCTTCTTCTTCCGTGAGACCAAGGGTTTGTCTCTCGAGGAGATTGATCTTATGTTTGGTGATCGTGCTTTGGGTAATCTTCCTGAGGATATTGAAAAGGATGGTGTCCTTGCCGTGAGTGATACTCACGATGAGAAGCCCACCAGGGAGGGTTAGGGATTTGGACGAGACTACTACACCTAATGACGAGTTATGGATGATCAGAAATGACAATGTAGACTTTTAAAAAGCCTGAAATTACGGGTTGACCAACACTGCGGGATGGCTTAATAGAAGGGATGTGTTACTATATGGTGGCATAGAGAACATTGTATCAGACTGACTTTGACCGCGTAACTTCTGTGATATATCAGCTTAGATGTGTAAACTTGTCAGAATACAGCCTAAACCAACTCTAAGTTTTATAGAAATTTACCTAAAGTTTCATCTTATACTGAAAAAAGGTCTCGACTTATGCCTTTTTATCGCACAGCCCCATCAACTGTGGTGTTGTGGCTGATGCCCCTTTCCACTTCCTTCCCAAGATGATGGACTTTGACTAACGAGCGCCTGCCATCTTCGAAGACGTTACTGATTACTAAGAGAAGACTGGCCAGGTATTTGTTTCATCCTTCCAGACTAAAGATCCTCTCCTTACTCTCCTCTTTCATCATGAGTCGACTCTCTCTGGGTATTCCATCAACTAATTACTCTTAACTATACTCGACAATGCCAATGACGACAATTTCAAATGTTTGTTTGCTGATAGGCATCCAATGTTCTCTGCAGCCTCAATATAATCGTCCCTCATCATGACTACCGCATCTCAAACCGTGCCCAACCCCGAGATCATCATCACTACGCAGTCCTGACTGAACTCCGAGCATGATGCGCAAATGCAACCATCTTGAATGAAAACAACAATTCTTCGAGGGACAAATTCCATGCACTGGACTTCTTTTCTCTGGCCGTTATACATCTACGCCCATGTTTTGGAGAGCGGCGGCGGTTGACTTGTCATGGTGTACGCCAGGTGGTCGGCATGTTCCATACACACGACGATGGCTTGGACAAGCCAATATTTAGATTATCGTCATATGCTTTTATGAAGATAAGAAACAGGAAGAGGCTCTCAAATCCCTAGAAACAGGGGTTATCACGCCTTTGGTCGAGGAGCTGATCGCAAGTTCCGCCCCTTGTGCAACAGCACGAGTGTTCGCCAACAAAACCTCATATGGATTTGGTAACATCACCGTTCGCGAGCGCAGAGGAGGCCGGCTACGGTAAGCCACAAGTTGATGAACTCGTTTTAATCTACGAGCTAAGAGGCATGCGGAAAACAAAACTTAGGACATAAGAATATTCTTAAATTAGGATGATAATTCAAATTACTTAATATTATCAATATGATATTCGCAAAGTCTTAGTCCACAACTACCCAAGCCTCAGCTACCTTTAGGCATAGACGCTTAAGATCTCTTAACCCACCTGGAGATCACTGTCGGGCAACTGGCGATTTTGGGCCTCGTCCCAGAAGATAAACAATGCTGATTCACTGGGTCACCTTGAACATCTATGGCCTTCCCTGCTTCACTGCATCTTTCTTCTTTTCACCTTCGCCTGCGTTCACTTATTCTTCACCCTTTTCAAGCATAATTTCAATATGGTTATTCGTATCTTTTCTAAGGTATGTATGTAATGCTTTCCACTCAGCACTATGCCGACGTAAATCTAACAGAGCCACAGCCTTACACAATGTCCTATAATCGATTTGTTCACCTCGTGATGCGCAAGAGCGCCGACAGCCTGAACGGCCGAGACTTCCTCAACGCAACCATCCGAGATGAGGGGCCTTGAATTCTTCTCTGCTTGAAGTGGTGGACTACATATCGACTACTGACATTCTGACAAACATCGAATTTTAACACTTCCTCGATGTCAGCCTCGGCATCTACCAGGTCGCATTCTGGAAGAAGCCCCTCCTCTGCATGAGGGATTCAGTCATTCGAGAGTACTTGTACCCTTCAAAGTGTCTGGGGTACATTGGGAAAAGGTTCGAGGAAAGGGAGGATGTGTTGCTATGGAAGGGCAGAGGATGAATCAAAAGGAAGCACAAAACAATAAAAACACATACGAGAAGTGTCTGCCTGCATCGTAACCCTAAAACACCTCTTGTGTGCTTGTACTACCTACTTATTCATTCTATCTAATATGGCGGCCACTTACTGCCAGCTGCAAACGCAACAAGCTGCCTATTGTATTCGGGCAGTTCTCCGTGACAGTGACTCATAGTCCCCACTTTCAAAATCATCCTCCTTCTCTCAACTTCATCATCCCCTTCCTTCTTCGCACCGTCTTCACCTTTACCCAGAAAGCTCCCTCCAGCCAGCACAACACCAAGCCATAATCATTCCCTGTTGTCTCAACCTCCAACTTGGTTCTTCAATAGATGACCTTTGCCCTTTTTTGTGGCGTTTTTCATCTGCGCTCTCTCAAAAGGCCTTTTCCCACACGGCACTCCTGGAGAAGCACAGACGCCAACTCGCGTTCCGACAGCGTTTCTGGCACTTTCTCTACCTTTTCAACACTGCTCTCAGTGGCTGAAGCTTGCCTCGGATATTCTACGAGCAGGTTGTTTCCACGTGAGCAAAAAACACAGGGAAACAAGGGGAAAAGTCGCAAATAACTGGGCAGGCTTTCCGCCCAGAATCTCAGTTTTGTCTTTTCCTCACCATCATGTGAGTGCCTTCAAAGGAACGGCGAATGGCTCTCTCAACGGAGTCATCAGGCGTCTCAATGTTCAAAGCTTGATGATTGAAATTTTGAGGGTCACTCATATGCTCCTCTGCCACTTGTCGACCTGTTCTGGGAGTCATCTCTTCGTGTGTGGTGTGCAGAATACGTATGTTCCTAGGAACTTGAAGTTTCGTTTGCATTGCTACTCACAGAAAAGCTCTGTGCGATGTTGCTATCCAACTCTCTGGTCTGTGGGTTGTGTTCTCGTAATGACAGACTATCTATTCTTTAAACGCCATCGTCGTGTACAGATGGTATGCCATTTTTGCACTACGACTGACGTAGTCCTACAATCAATGGTTCAGCGGGAAAAGGTTCCCTAATTTCGGCGAAGTGGCAGCTCATCAAGGACCTCTTGATCTCCCTGTTGCGTCTGTTTTGAGCTCACCAACCTCGAGCCCCGAAGGGTCATGTTCAATGTTAACTACTTCAATAGGGAACTCCGTTCTTGGCATACTTCTTGTCGCGCGTTTGATAGATATGAGTGGAGGATCTAGGTCGTGGAAAGTTGTTCTGGTACAACCTGAAACTTGATCGAGCGGGTAGTCAACGAAGACCCAAACTATATATAGACCGTACATTACTCCTAAAACAAAGAGTTGTCATATCTGAATCATATCCGGCAAAACGATAGGAAATGCTTCTTCATGCAAAGTTGGAAAACTTATGTTGTCAGATACTTTCGTAAATCTAGAGGAAAGGGCATCGACTTACGTTTTCTGGAGAGTTGGTGATCTCATCAAACGCCTGAAGTGTCTCAAAGCCCATGGCCGTTAGGGGCTCGGTCCCATCATCCACAACCTACATTATTAGTAAACAAATGACGACGGGGCCAAAATTAAACTTACCCAGCCCAAAATGGCCCTTGTCGCCTTATGGCTCTTAGCCTGCCGAACACCCATAAGAGCCAGGCCCTGTAATGCAAGGGTTGCAAGTGGTATAGCTGGGACGACAGGTGCAAGTATACCGCTGATGTCTTCAGAGTGGGAGAGCAAAGGTGGGACATGAGTTTGCAGAGGGCTGTGTTGTTTGCAAACAATGACTGTACCCAATAACGTGCCTGCATTATCTTTGGCTCGCACAATCCCACTCAAATTCGATTCTGATAAAGCATGGCGATACAGTTCTAGCACCTCCGGGTTTGCATGAGTGCGAACATGGTTGAGAACACTATCCGCATTGTCTAGACCATGGATCAAGTCAAAACTGATGCCAGCTCGTTGGATGCTTTGGAGCAAGCCTTCGGGAGCGGACCAGCTAGTGAGATCCTGTATCATCATGTTTGATACACGCCGGGGAAACTGGACGTCCCAGCCGCTTGTTGAGAACCATTCTTTGATGGTGTTTACCTCGACATCAACTGGAATGCCCAGAAAAACACCAGGAAACGCCGATCCAATCTGGATGTTTTTGATTCCTCGACGCTGCAAGAGGCTCCTAAGCGCACGGCGATGGAGAGATCTGCCGATAGACACGTCGCGCTTGGAGGGTTCAACAAAGATCGCGCCCAGTATCCCAACCCCATGCACAAAATATGTAGCGGCAAACCCATATAGAGCGTTTGTACTGCTGTTCCTCACAACAAAGTGTGATTCAACAATGTTGGGATTATCGAGCTGGAAGGAGGCAGCAGTTGTTGTCCGCAGGAACTGTAGATCCGGCGCACTCGCTCGATGAACGGCACGAATGAGGTCATCCAGCGCAGAAGCGTCGCGATCCGAGCTATACTCCTCTACTAGCCAATGTTGTCTGGACTTAAGCACCTTCTTACTCTTCCGCAACGTACCAGGGAGTGTACCGAGGGGTGTGATCTCTCCCACTAATGTTCTAGCAAGAGCGTGCAAGGCGTTCTCAGTAAAGTCAAATGTACACAAGTAAGTGCCGATAGACTTGTCCATGGCAAAATCGTAGGGCGAGCTGACTGCGACCACTATCAACTGCTTTTTATGGCCTCTGGTTCGAAGCATGGAGCACATCATATCGACATGCTTGGTGAAGCCAGCTTGGTAAAGGTTGCGATTAGCATCGGCAGTGACGATTATAATGCATGACGCTCTATGGATCAGATTTTCGTGTACTAGGGTTGGTCAGAAATGCAATGCCGTGATTCATGGAACAACAGCCTTACCTGGGCGGACTCCATTAGCCGTGTAGCTGGTATGAAGCAATTTCTCGTTACGGGCTCTGGCAAGAGATTTACCAAACTCTCGAAAGACCCCCTCTCCACTCATAATGGCGCTGCGATCGCGGTCATTATGTGCCCACATCTCGTGGGTCCCTATGGCTTGACTCTGACTATCTTTGGCGGCAAGCAGCTTTTTGGTGAGAGAAGATGCAGGAAGTGGCTTTAATAGGGGTGTGAGTAAAAGCAACTCTTCTCCCGGATGCATCGAAGCTGTGAGTGGAATGAGTTTCTCTTTATCTCTAATGATGGTTATCGAATCACCATAGGCGTGGAGTGACAGCTCAAGGTGAGATGGATGAAGTTGAGAGAGAAGAGAGATGCCAGGGGGGTTCAATGCTTTCTCCCAAGAAGTGCATGACGACTTCAGGTTCAGCACCCTTCTCAAAGATGTAAAGATCCTCTCCTTGGTAACAATGCCATTTTCATAACCAAGCTTCAAGCCTTTTATAGCTTCAAGCTGGACGTCGTAGGCACGGCACAGTAGAACAAGGTCGCAGCCTGCTTCGACGGCCATGATGACGCCATTTTGCACTCCAAGCTCGTGGCTGAGGGCTTCCATTTCGAGGCATTCTGATATTGCGACGCCATTAAATCCAAGCTCATCGCGTAGTAATTCATCCACTACTTGATCCGAAAGACAAGCGTGACTCACGTTCATGGACGGGTTGGATATACCACAGCCTCCAATGAACATGGCGTCTAATTTACCAGACGCGACGGCATTCCGAAATGGGACAAGAGCACTGATGCTTAGCTCTTCAAGTGTTTGAGTGATAATGGGTACGTCTAGATTCGAACCAAGAAAGTTCAAGTTGCCGTACGACGGGAAGTGTTTTCCGCAGGAAGCTATTCCTGCATCGCGAATTCCTCTGAGAGCGGCCAGGCCATACTGGGATACTTCCTGAGGGTCGTCACCGGTAGCGCGTACTCCCAGAGGCTGATATCGAGCGTTGTTTAGTACGTCAAGGACAGGACCTAGCATGAGGTTGACACCGCAGGCCGAGATCTCAGTCGCGGTAGCTTTGGTGACTTCATAGGCTAGGTCTGCTCGGCCTGTAGCTGCGATGCCCATCGCGCTAGGGAACTGGCAGACATAGTCTTCGTCGAAAAGACTGTTGACACCCCCATTCTCTTGATCGAGGGCAATGATTAAGGGCTGTAGGTGACCAGCATTCTTTGCAATGGTCTGTAGTTCTCGAACCAATTCAGCTGTTTGCTGAGCAGCTTGGGAAGGTCAGAGCTTGAAACAGAAGCACTGTTAATGCGACTAGAAAGCTCACATTTTAGATTCTTGGCAGTGAGGATGATAGATCCAAGATGATGATCCTCGATAAGGGTCCTGATCTGGGGAGTGACTTCGGTGCCATCCCAGCCCATGATCAAGATCTGCCCAATAGCACTACATGGTTAGTCTAGTTAGCATGAGTCGCTTCAGTATCCAGTTGATTTCTCCGAGCTTCGGAGCCGAAAGGTGGAGAGCCTATGCCTTTGACATCCACATCGATTCGGCGTAGGTCCCGTCCGGAGACAGCTGATAGCGGAGCGGGTACGTACCGGTCAAGATCTTGCCATGATGGATCGAGGTCGCTATGATCTGTATGGGCCATGATGGTTGGGCGACGACGATGTCTCGTCACATGGTACTTTGGTCTCTTTTTCTGTGGGCTGCGCTCAACCCTTGACGGCCCCGCGTGTTTGAGGTAACGATGCGATGCATTGTCGTAGTCTTCACGCGAAGATGAGGATGAGGATGATGCGGGAGGAGGGGCCATGGAATGTCGCCGAACGCCTAAACCTCGGTTAAGCTAATCGATGTAGGTTGATTGGCCAGGTCGAGGGATACCAATCTGATGGGCGAGTGGGGTCGTTGTTGTCTTATGTTCGTCTCTTCGTTACGTCCCAAGAGTTAACGTTACATGGATTAATAGCAACAGCAACAGACGATCAGCGGCAGCGGAGGACAGCAAGATCAAGGTGGTCGGTCGGTTTCACGTTGTGTCGAGTCAAGGGAAATTGAGCCAGGTAAGGTGATCATTGTATCTGAAGCAAAATGGACGGATGCCATGCTCTTTGTACCTTGAGTTGAGCACCCTGGTCTGTCAACATGTACAGAATCTCCACACAGTCTTCATCTTATGGGTTCAATGATGGCACCGTCCAGATGGGACGAATTATACTGTTGGTAAATCATGGTGATGATGAGAGGTGGCCTTGCTACCTGAAAATTCTGGCCGTTGCCGGCGGCATGATAAGGTTAGTGACGTCCGGTTATGAGACTACTACTAGTATACAACGATTTATCTTCAATCTGAAATATTATTCATCGCCTCTTAAGAACACTCGCCTCTAAAATACCTAACACTTTCTTCACAGACTCTTTCAGCACACCACGACTATGCCTATCGCTGTCTCGCCGACACTACCTAAAAATGGCCTCACCAAATTTACAAACTGCCGACTGCTAAAAGGCAACCACTTGGTTTGGGACGACCTTTGGGTCAGCTCCATAACTGGCAAGATCATTGATAGCCAGGCTTCCTTCTATGGTGGCCGCAACATGCCCGACAGCACAATCGATCTTGGTGGACGCATCATTGCTCCAGGCCTAATCGAGTGCCAGCTCAACGGTGCCTTCGGTTTCAACTTCTCAACCCTGCTGGACGACATGACCGAATACGGCAAAAACATTCAAAAGATCAATCGCCTACTGGTCAAGACAGGGGTCACCTCCTACATCCCAACCATCACAAGCCAACGCCCAGAATTGTACCAAAAGGTATGGAGCATAAGCTTTCCGAATGGTGGAGTCATCTTACTTTACATGAAGCTAATGCCGCCGGAAGACACTTCCGTATCTAGGCCCGTCTGGGGAATTGCGGATACCGAACGACGGCGCCGAATCTCTCGGCGCTCACTGCGAGGGTCCGTTTCTGAGTCCCACCAAGAACGGCGTTCACAATGTTGATGTCCTCACACAAGCTCATTCTATTGAGGATATTGAGCGATGCTACGGCCATAACAACATGGCTCCTCGTGCTGATGGCACCAAGCCTCCCATCAAAATGATCACAGCAGCACCCGAACGTGGACAGATGATGGACTTAATCCCGGAGATCACAGCAAGAGGAATCATCTACTCCATTGGTCACACCGAAGCAACATACGAAGAGGCATCTCAAGCTGTCAGTAAGGGTGCTACAATGATTACACACCTCTTCAATGCCATGCGCCCACTGCATCACAGAAACCCAGGCGTCTTTGGGGTTCTAGGCAAGGCTGAGAGCTTGCCACGACCTTATTTTGGCATCATTTCAGATGGTATTCATCTACATCCCACAACAATCAAGATAGCCTACAGTGCTCACCCTGACGGTTTCATTCTGGTTACGGACGCCATGCATCTTGTCGGCCTTCCAGATGGAGCCTACCCCTGGACCAACGGAGAGTACACATGCAACATCGTCAAGCAGGGCTCTAAGCTACTTCTCGAAAACTCGGATACAATTGCTGGAAGGTGAGTTCTCAATTGGTATCGTGAAACGCTGGATCTAACTGTTTTAAGCTCAATAACTCTACTCGAGTGTGTCAATAACTTTATGAAGTGGACCGGAGCTAGCATTCCCCAAGCTCTCCGAGCCGTGACGTCTACCCCAGCGGCCATGCTTGGCTTGCAGGGGATCAAGGGCACGTTAGAGTCTGGGGCTGATGCGGATCTGGTGATCTTGTCAGATGAACCAGAAAGCCTGGGAGAAGTTAGGGGAACAAATGAACTTCTTTTCCTGGATGAGGTCTGGAAATTTGGTGAGAGGGTTTCTGGTTCATCCAAGGAGAAAAAGTTGGTGTAAAGGCTGTTGGGTTAGCTTAGAGTTGCTTGTCGTTCGCTACCTACAAGAACAAAACTGTATACATAGATGTAAGAGTATCCTGCAAAGGACAGTTGTCTAGACTGATAGAACCTCTGAACCATTGGCTAGAAGCATCAATAGAATAAATCAAGGGTTCAAAAGATGAACATGTTTTGTCTTGTGTTGCCGTTGAGTTTTGACAGAGGTGGCGATTGGCCAAGACTACACTCTTACGAGGCAATAAGTAGGTTTTAACAGTAAAGACGCCACTGATAGCGTAATTGCTAATGTTGACGAGCTCTGGGGTAAAGTAAGAATCAGCCGCTCTTATTTACTTCTTCCTAAATTTACGATCCTTATAATAAATATCCTCAAAATTTGACTTATATCATCAAGACATTTATAAAATTCTGTTCCTAATATCTTCGTGAATGTCATATGTGTTAGCACAGGTATGACATCCAATGTTTTCTCATCCCCCATACCAAAGGTGGTCATCATCAAGCGTCCTCTCTTTCATATTTTTAGCATAATAAGGGTCTAGCGTCTTCACATGAAGCTCACGAAGCTCTCCGTCTCGGCGAATTGTTGAAGCGATCATGTCCAATCAACGATAAGAATCGATATATCAAATGGTAAGGGTCAGCCAGCCCAGTGGGTCCCTCCACACAGCTGCCACTGTAGACTCCTCCACCCTCTCCGCCCGGGCCTGTCTCCGCCTTGGAATCTACCCACCTCAACCTTCAATTTGTTTGCTCTCGGTTGCTCATCACTTGTTTCCTCTTCTTAAACACTCGGTGCTCTACCGGAGATATAACCATCATCGCTGGTGTCGCCAGATAACTCTCCCCTTTTTGAACCGTTACACTGTTTTGCGCGCAATCACCTTGTGTCGCTATCCCCCGCCGCGCATATCTGATCCAATGAGACAATGACGGTTCCCTTCAACTGAACAATGCCATGTCCACCTACAACTCAATGCCGGGGCTGCCTACAGGCGCCTCCTCTAGCGAAGCAATGGCGATGAACTTTGGCTCGGGACAGCCTCAGGGTATGAGCATGGACGTCTTTGATCAGGATATTACTTTTGACGAATCGCTGCTGTACGTACTGCATCACCTTACCTCATACTTGCGAGGCACGCGCACGACCTGAGGGACGGGAGCTAATCGCTGACATCTCATCTATAGCGACGGGTCTGCACTGCAGACTCTCCCCTTTGGCAGTTCGTACGACTTGGATCCTTTTTCCTCAACCTTTGAAGATCCCTTTCATTATTCGACCCGACAATTCGATCCCCCACAGAATCAAGATGTCTTGCAGGAAGAATCATCTCCCCAGGAGCCTGACAATAAGCTTCTGGGCTTCTCTGCTCCAGTTTCAAGCTCTACGATTATCAACGAGAACAACCAGTTTGTGGATGCCAACATGACTTCTGAATTGTATGGCATGTTCTTCGTCGCTGAAGACGTCTTTGGTGGGGAGTCTACAGGACGGCCATTGGAGTTAACATGTTATCGACGCAACCTGTGGCAGTGCTCAGGACAGATTACTCTACCCCGTGTGATTAGAAGTATCGTCAATGAACAAGGGCAGCACATGCAAATATTTGAACTACTGGCGACTATCGCAGCTGTCGAGTCTATCGAAGGCAAAGCCACCGAAATAATATCAATACCCTGGAAGAACGCCCAAGGAGGCGATGACTCGAAATCCGCCACAGCACCCCCTACCATAACCTTGGATCTTACAACAGGTCAAGAGCTCGACGCCCACCGTGTCTCTCTACCCATATCTTGGAAACGCCTTCAGTTCAAGCACGCCACAGCCAACAACGGCCGAAGAAAGGGCTTGCAACAACACTATTTGGTCAAGATTAGCCTTATGGGCAAGACACAGACGGGCGAGCTTGTCAAAATTGCGGAGATACAATCTGGACCGGTTATCGTGCGGGGTCGGAGCCCCCGGAATTTCGACAGCAGAAAAGACGTCCCTCTCACAAGTGACAAGAGGTTCGAGAGGAGAAGCACTTCCACGTCAAATGTTGATCAGCCCACACTCAAACTAGAGCGGGAGAATTCCGCAAATTTTCCTCAGAAATTCCCTCCTGCTGGGAATGTTCAGGTAAGTCCGCAGATGTTTATACTTGCATGGAAGTACTGACAGATAAGCAGTCCAACGACTGGGCAACCCCTCAGCCAGCATCTCACCCACTCCCTAGCCCTCAGCCAACTGCGAGCCCCCATCCGGCAAAAAGAGTTGCTTTGTCCCCGACGATGACCAGACCCCCAATACCAGCCTGGTCTAGTGACTCCAGCAACTCTGCTAAAGCACCAACTTCCCAAAACAACAGAGGCTCTACTTCACGACAAAACACTTCTCTCCCGATTAACTTGTCACTATCCGAGGATGAGAGAAGCCCCAATCGCTCCAGTGCCGAGGTGCATAGTCCCAACTCCGGCAAAGGCTATACTACCACGGGGACAAACAGGGATATCAGTCCCGCAGATGAGGACGCTGATCCCTTGTACGAATATTTTCCATTAACTGTGGATGACTGGTACGTTACCATTCCCTTGATTTTAATCCCTCTAGGAGTCGCTAATCTCTACCAGGATGCCACCTGTCGATGCCGTTTACAGACCGCATGTGGTTCACCATACAATCATGCCACCTGAGATGAAGGCGCAGCAACTGAAGAACAAGGCCAAACGGTACTTTGCTTCGGAGTGAGGGGATATAACTTGGAGTAATTTGATGATTTATGAAGGGCCGGGAATGTATTTATGGATGTTTAGTCTGTTAGCATCAAGGTACAGGGTGTGTAGGAGTCTATTTGGGCAATATAAGGCATTATGTGTAAGTAGATCCAGATCAAATGGACAGCATGGTCATTGAGAACATGAGATGACTTGCATCGATACCCTAGAATTAATGCAGTTGAGTAAGTTCCTAACAAACTTTTTACCTAGTAGTATATAATGCTCCAGAGTGCTGGACTGCCTAGCAACTATCCAAGTCCACGGCCATGAAAAGAGCATGGCTCCCTCGCACAGCCAGACTGACTTATAGTAACTCGGCTTAGGGTAAGGTTATCTAATTTTATAGCCTCTACTTCTGATTCATAATGGTAACATACTAATATAATTCTAAGAACGTTCCAATTTACGCATTTTTATATGATTTCATGCAATCTAAAAGGTACTCTAATTAATATAGTATCTTAAGCACTAATCTCTGACATAACTTAGTTAACAACAAAGAATATAATCTCCCGCTAAAGCTTAAGGAAGTGGGTCTTGGATTCCCAGGCGCTGTTGATCTTTTCCCCGCCAGTACTATCGCAGCTTGTTAGTATTCATTAAAGTCAGTAGCATAAGTGTTGCATACCGGATGAAGCGGTAGGCACATAATGAATGCGTTTTGGGTTCTCTTGGGCTTGGAGTCTTACTTAAAGTCAGCGAGATCACCTTGGAGTGAGAAATAATCACGTACCAGAGACTGAGAATTGGAAGTGTAAAAACTTGGTATTGCTGCTCCAAACCCCTTGGGAACTTTTTCTTGGGGTTATCTCTTTGAGTGGCACAAGGCCTCAAGCAGGTCACCTACCCCACTTTTCTCTCTAATTTTGCAGGTACCTGCGGGGTACGTAAAGTTCCCGTCAGACAGCTTCTTCTTTCAACACCACCAAAATCATCAAAATCCTCATACAAATTGACCCTAACAAGTCTCAATTGAAACGATGAGCTCTTCAAATATACAAGATTACATAGATGATCACAGCTTTAGCCCCCCGCCTTCAAGGGCACCTAATGACCCCACCGGCGTGCCTATTGTTCCGCCCGAAGAGGGCCGCGGTGATGATTTTCAACCTTTCAACGTAGAAGATCGTGATTTTCACATCAACCCTCTGCCCAAGGAACCACTTGAATTATTCCAGCTTTTCGTACCTATTTCCCTTATACAGTCATGGATGATATACACCGACGACTGGGTCGCTTACTTGATCCGAAATTCCGTCATTGACAACTGGAATACCCGCCTTTCCGAACAGTCTCGTATCCTTGATTGGGAAGGCTTCTCCACTGCAACAGCTTATGTATGGCTTGGGGTCCTTATTTACCTAGGAATTCATAGGGAAAACTCAATAAAGGACCATTGGAAGGCACCTAGGCTAGGAGAACAGCGCCCTCTTCACTCAATCATCAAGTTCATGCCTTTACGCCGGTTTCAGCTGATCACAAGGTATATCCGCACTTATGACTACACCAAAGTCGAAATGAGCGATCAGGGCGATCTTCCAAAGACCTTCCAAGCGGCTGAAGAGTGGTCTAATCACATACAAAGGGTGTCTATCGAGCTCTATCTTCCAGGGACT